>JBAMBJ010001131.1:0-25748 GCA_037043495.1 Drosophila recens | reverse complement strand
AGTAATGTTAAATGTTTCTAAAAATGTTCAACATTATTATAATTATCAGTTTATAATTTTAGGTATTTATTTTAATGCTTTAAATGGCATTTACATTTAAAACCGGTGACTCTAAAGCACACGTTTTGAAAACGACAATTATTGTCGATTTTCGAAATTCGGAACAGCAAACAACTCGATTTGTGGCAAATCGACTCGTTTTCGGAATTGAGAACAGGCCTAAATACATATATGCAAAATATGCAAAAAATATGCAAAAAATATGCAAAATAAGCGAAAAAAAATTTATATTTAACAAATCAAATAATAATAAAAAAATCGATTCATAGGGTGGAGTAAATATTAAAATTTTATTAAATGTATTAAAAGTAAAAATAATGAGAAAAACAAAAAAGAAATTTGTTTACTAATCCAAAAATCTCTACCATTAGACTGACAATTTACAAAAAAATTAAAAATATTGAGTAATTAAAAATCATTTGCATTGACCGGCTCGAGAATCGAACTCCAATCTCGTGTTTCGCATGCCAAGCACTTATCACTTCGACCACTACGCCACTTGGACTGATGCTGGCAAAACCGATATGCATACTCTATGTACATTCTGACAGAGTAGATGTAAAATGAATTAATTGACCATTAATTCTTTTTATATTATTTCCATATGAAGGAATTAGCGACAGGATACGATGCTCCCACTTTTTCAGCTATAAGATTTAATCGCCACTATACTTAGTTATTAGTACATAATCAAACCTTCTTTTTGAAAAGAAAGATTCAACATAAGATTAATTAATGCCTGAGAGCTCGATCAGAGACTAGCATAAGATTAAAAATGAATTGTACTTCTATTTATTAAGTCAAACATCCAAATTATTATAAGAAATAAAAATTAAAAAAAAAAAGCTATAAGATTTAACAATTATCGAGTGTAGAAATCAATTTTTTGATGAAATTTGATTGCATATTTATTGCATATTTTGCATATTCTTTGCATATTTTGTTTGCATATTTTTTGCATATAATTTGCATATTTTCGATATGCATTTAAAATTGTTTTTTTTTAAATTATAAAATACCTTAATAGAAAGTTTGGTACCAATCAGATGAAAAATATGGAAGTATGCAAAATCCGAGTTAATGTTTATTATTTCAACAAATAAATTTTCAACAATATTATATTTTTGATGGAAAAAACTAACAACATTCAATCACATTAAAATCAACCAGAACATGCATCATTTGCAGAAAATCATTCTGTATCAGGATCAGAAATAAAATTTTGTCCATATTTTGCCCAAAAGACTTCCATTTATCAATAAGTGCAATAACACTCGCATAGGCATTAAGCTTAACTCACTTCTAGAGCGCAGCGATGATTTTAGGCAATGGCCGCGTTCACCAGAACTAATCAATCAGTAATCATGTATATTGTTTGCTCGATAACAAAGCATCACAATCAGAAAATTTCAGCGTACTATTTTTTTGTTCTGGTGAACACGGCCAATGATATTGATTATATAAGATTGTCAAAAAAGTCTTGCGGTATTTTTATTGAATTTTCAATTGTTCATAAAATTGGTTATAATAATGCGATTTAAATCAAATATGCGCCGTTTTGTTCGATGACGAGTTCCCAACGAGATGCCAACTTCATAATGCCCCTCTTATAGAAGCTCGCTTCCCTATTGTCAAAAAACTCGGAGAGCCAATTTTCACAGGACTCTCTTGTGGCTAACTTCCGACTACCAAGCTCGTTCGCCATGGACAGAAATAGGTGGTAATCACTTGGTGCGAGATCCGGACTATACGGTGGATGCAAAAGAACCTCCTATCCGAGCTCCCGGAGCTTCTGGCGCGTCACCAAAGATGGAAGACAATTCGGCCTCTGTTGATCAAAGATGGCCTCTTCTGCATGAGTGCTGCATTCAAGCGGTCCAGTTGTTGGCAGTACAGGTCCGAATTGAGCGTTTGGCCATAGGGGAGCAGCTCATAGTGGATGATTCCCTGCCAATCCCACCAAACACACAGGCATCTTTGATCACCTCTGCACCAGAACGAAAACGTTGAAACCATCGTTGTGCGGTGGAAATGGAAACTGTATCGGGTCCATAAACTGCACAAATTTTATTGGTAGCATGAGATGCATTTTTGCCTTTATTGTAGTAGTACTGTAAAATATGCCGTATTTTCTCTTTATTTTGCTCCATGTTTGCGACGCTATAACTCACGAACGACTAAAAACAAACAACAATAAATCAAACACATGTTAGCGCGTGAAAAGAGCTTTCCAAAAAGCTCTAGCGTGAACCGATGCGACGAATACAACTAGAACTACGCGCTTGCAAAGACAAGCTTGCGGAAATACCGCAAGACTTTTTTGACAACCTTATATAAAGTTAAAGCTGCACTAAACAAACATGTGCCATAAATTTGAATTGATGTCGAGTAAGTCTAGGAGACATAAATCCAGATTTTTTTTTTACCAATAATCCAAGTTGGCTTCAGGGGACAATAAAAGACGTTGTTGATAAGATTGATGTCCCGCCTTCAACCTCAAAACGTCCAATTTTTATCTCATAATCAATCAAGTGATCAAAAGTTGTGATTCAAATTCAGATTCTGACTAAATTTGCAAAAAGTTAAGTTGATTTTTATTAATTTAAAAAAATAGTGAAAAATATGGAAACAGCTTTTTTCTGTCAATAAATTAATTATCTTTAAAACGAAACCATTTTTTCGGCCAATAATTTTAAAGTAACATTCAAAAGCAAGAGCATTAGAGTGGGTCAATTTGTATAACTAGACTAAAAAAAATGCACCAAGCGGTTGTCAAAATCGTAAGCTACGCCGCATTCTAAGAAGATTTGCCCAAGAAACCATGGGTCTAAAATCAAATTCGAGCTTCAGATTTTTAGCGAGAAACCTTTCTTATGTTTTTGTCACATAGATACTTAAGCTAGTGCATACAAAATTTTTTTTTTGCTTTTAATTTCGTGTACGTGGAACAGAAACAAAACAGTGTGCCCAAATACGTCAAACGTGTGCCGATTTACCTAAAACGTGCATGGTCACTCTGTCGAATCAGCTGTGTTTTGTTACAGCGCCAATTTTGAACGTTCAACTAATTTAAAAAAAAAGAATAAAATGAACTATGACGATGAAGTGATTGTTTTGGTGGGGGCATGTATTGTTGCAAAAACAGTTTCATCTCACTTTTTGGTTTTGCGCACAGTTTTTTCTTCCATTTTTTCAATCGACACTAGCGAAATAATTGTTGGCTTAAAGCCGGGTATCCACCACCGCGGAAAATAAAAATTTCTGCCAAACTTCTTATAAAAAAAACTGAGGCAGAAACTTTTCGTTTTCAATTTCGTTGCTTGAGTATCCAGCAACTTGAACGAAATCCACAAATAAATATCGATTAATGGCCTATCGACAGCGTTTGTGGATCGAGGGAACAGCTGATGCACAGCTCAGGAATATATTGCCGACAATTATTTCGTTAGTGTCGATTGAAATAATGGAAGAAAAAATTGTGCGCAAAACCAAAAAGTGAGATGAAACTGTTTTTGCAACAATATATGCCGCCACCAACACAATCACTTCATCGTCAGAGTTCATTTTATTAATTTATTTTAAATTACAGTCGAACTTCCATAACTCGAATCACCATTATCCAAGAAAAAAGTTCGAGTTAGGGAGACTTCGAGTTAGGGAATTTTTTTTTTTCTTTTTTAAATGAAACTACAATTTCATTCATTCATAAATACATTTAAAATAGAAAACTTTTCTTGTTATTTTCAACAAAAAAAAATTTCAGTTTGTTCAAGACCTGTCAATAATCTCAAAAATAGGTTTTATCGTTCTTTTCAGTTCCCGATTAAAATGACATAATTAATTTTCCATTTTTTAATATTATAATAAAAACTGTTTTCGATGAGGCACTATATTTTTCAGCCACTTCAATTTTTTTAGTTAACTTTTATATATCTTAACAAATAAGTTTAAGGATTTCTTAAAAAGATAAACATTTTAACACACGTGCTGGTGCCATGGTAAATAATCTTGAGCTGATGCGCAGACAAAGAAGTACATTACGAACATCTTTCCTATACCAATTTCACAAGCCTTAGTAATTGTTGATGCAATATTCTATCATATTCCATCAAAATATGTTAACGTACATCAATATTAAGTATAAAAACGAGCCGGTAACAAATACATAAAATAGAAACGAAAAAAAATTCAAACTTTATTGGGAATTTTCCCGAAAAATTCGACTTACAGAAGTACGGGTCAATATTTTTGTTCGAGTAAGGGAGAAATTTGACTTATGGAAGTTCGAGTTAGGGAAGGCTTTTTGTATGAAATTTGCTTAGTAAACGCTATTGCCACTCGGTTTTGTTCGAGTTAGAGAAACTTCGAGTTAGGGAAGTTCGAGTAAGGGAAGTTCGACTGTAGTTAAACTTTCAAAATTGGCGCTGTTACAAAACACAGTTGATTAGACAGAGTGACCATGCATGTTTAAGGTAAATCGTCACACGTTTTACGTATATGGACACACTGTTGTATTTATGTTCCATACCCACGAAATAATTAGCAAATTTCTACCATAAAAATTTGGCGGTGCTGGAGACAGGCCTTAATCAGGTATGCCACAGAAATCACTATTGAAAGCAAATTCAGAGAAAAGCAATTCCACTTCGAAAATTTTTCCGTGACACAGAAATTCGTTTGATTTAGGTTTTTTAGCATGTTCATCAACCTGCCATCAAGGGTTTGCTTAGCAACTTTAATCATTGCAGAATATAAAATTTTTATTTTATTTATTATTTAATTTATATAATTCAGTTTATTTATATAATTGAAGTTGTATAGCTTAAAAAAATGTAAAAGTTATTGGTGCGGCAAACAATAAAAGTTACTCGACAACTCTAAATTCAAAAATTCGGACAAAAAATGTGACATTATTCTCATGGCATCGGATGCCAGTGAATTAAGCGATGATTTCGTTTCACTCAAAATTGTTCAGGTGATTAGATTGTGACACGGAGAAATGAAATTGACGTGAAATTCAAGTGGAAGAGATTTCTGTGGCATACCTGAATAACAAAAAATTTAATTTTTATTTAAAATTTTATTTTTTAATTTAAAAAAAAAAAAAATAAACATAACATTACAAGAATTGGCATACATTTGCATTTGACCGTCACCTTTTAAGTGCCACACCCACTCTAATTTTTTTTCAAAATGCTTTGAAGTATTGAGAATGTAGTTGAGAATATATATAGTTCAAGTTTAAACCCGATATCTCACCTAGTTCATAAGTTACAGATTTTTGCCACCAACATCGGCGAAAAAACAAAAATACTACTGTATTTCAAAAAAATTATAAAAAATACTAGCGAAGAGATTTTTCGCTCTCAGAATTGCTTGAGGAATTTTTTTGCATCAAAATATTTTTTGTAAAAAATCGAGGAAAAAAGTCAGAACAGTAGACTTTTACAAAAATTCATATTTTGCAATGGGTACTTAATGGGTTAAGAAAAGTTTTGTATCATTCAAACGGAATTGAAATGACCCTTCCATTGATGCCAAACTTAACATAAAATAAGTTCAAATTACGCGAAGATTTAACTTTAGTTTTGTCAAAATATTTTATCCGACGAATGTGTTTGATTTATGCATTTTAAGAAATTGTTGTTTTTGTTCATGTTGTTGGGCACTTGTCAATCGTAACGATAAAAGTTGATGCTATCGCAGCGATATTCAATTTGTATTTCTTTTTATTCTCATTTAACTTTCCAAACTTTTTGTTTGTGTGTTTTGTGGTGTGTATGTTGAATTTACATTTCACAAACAAATTGTATGTAAATATGTCAAATGTGTGTCTTAAACACCTGCATCTGTGCTTTTGTGTGTGTGGGGTGTGGTGTGCCTGTGTGTGTGTTTGTATTGCATTTTGACAATTTCATAAATGCGGTAACATTTTCAATTAAATATGCGCAACGCCGCAAACACAGCTGCACAATCTACACACACAAACTCAAATATGTATATATACATATAAACACACATCAACTTATGTGTATTTATGTATACATATACATATACAGAGGTGGTCAAAAGTATTTACACAACGTGGATTTTCTTGAGCTTTCAACTTTGATTGCTTATTGCTGCTGCTTCTGTACTCAGATAACAAAATAACGGTTATTGTCGTGTTTCTACATCCATGCATAAGCAAATGAAAGAAAAATTAGAAATTATAACAATTAGCAACTCAGATATCCCCATTGCGTCACTACGCCACCACCGAGCCTGTTGAATGTCTGAGTTACAATGGATTTGGAGGCTTGCTACCGATAGCGGATACGCCAATTCAATCCGGATATCTCCATTTCTTAATTGATCATGCTTTTACGTCATTAGTAGACTATTTTTTAAGTAGTATAACTCTATTTTACAGCGGTACGGGGCTCAATGCCATAAGGGTCAAATACCAATAAGGCCTAAATCAGACGGTTCTTCCGTGGCTCACACAAAGTCCCGATCTTAACATCATGGAAAATGTTTGGACTTTCGTTAAGAACTAGGGGAACATAAATAGAGATCGGTATTGCGTCGAATGTATAGCTGAAAGTGTGAAATTTGGTCTAAACTGGCCTTTGAGCTTGGTCTTAACTATGTTAAGTCAGTACTAGCAAAGTTGCAAGCTGACACTAATGCCAAAATCAGTATAAGTAGATATTAGCTGGGTTAATAATATAGTAATAAAATATTTTTTTTAAATTGAATATTTAACATAAAAAATAATTAAATAAGTTGTGTGTAAATAATTTTGACGCAAAATAAATGTGTGTGAATACTTTTGACAACTGATAAGCATCAGTTCAATGCTTCTTTGCTAATCCCCTGAACCGTTATAATTTCTAATTTTTCTTTCATTTGCTTCTGCATGGATGTAGAAACACGACAATAACCGTTATTTTGTTATCTGAGTGCATAAGCAGCAGCTATAAGCAATCAAAGTTGAAAGCTCAAAAAAATTCACGTTGTGTAAATACTTTTGACCACCTCTGTATATATATATTTTTGCCACGCCCTTCCAACGCCCAGTTCATAAATTGTCGGCAAGTCGATTGATATGAACACACAAATTTGCAGGTGTGCAGCTTTTGGTCGGTTACAAATTGCAAATCAATCAATAAATAATTGTAATGAAAATCATTTTGCTGGCTTCAACTTATCTTCCCCCTGCCCCCGTCTCTTCTACCTTTTCCCCTTTCTCCCGCCCTTCTTTTTTACTGCGTTACGCTTCGGTTTGGCTGCGTATGCAAATGGCCAAAATTGTGTACATCTATCACTCGGATCGGATCGGAATCAAAATCGAAAGCGGCAGACGGAACATCTCACACATACACAGACCTACACACACCTACACACAGTGAGCATGGCGCAGAGGATACAAATTCTGAGTCGTGAGAGCGTTTCCAGGTGTGCCGGATTAGAGATGAGACAACTGGTGGCACAAGTTTGCATATGAGTATGTGAGCGTATATGTGTGTGCTTGTTTCAACTTTAGGTGTGATTTGTTTGTAGAATGTAATATTCGTTGAACTGTGATTAGTCTTGCCAATTCTTTGTGTGAAATTGCAAGTGATTTCCACCAATCGATTTAGAGTATCGTCAGACATTTTCATTAAATGTCACAATTCTATTTAAATAGGTATTGATTAAATAAAACTTGGCCTTAATGGATTTTCTATATTATGTATTTCTATATTATTTTTTTCACTTTTATTTCCAAGTAGATATATATGCGATAAAGATTTATAAAATTACCTCCAAAATTACTAATTCTCAGTAAGTTGTATTTGTATATAAAATCTTTGTTGAATTTAATAAACTTACAGTAATTTAATGTACTATATAAAATGGTTCTATGTGTCAATCTTTCTATAACTTTTATAGACCTAAAAAACTAGTCAATAAAATAAAAACGTATACGAAATAAAAAGTATTTAATTGCAAGCAAGTGCACAAAGCTTATAGCCAAGAAGTAGTTTGTACAGTTTGAGCCACAAAACCGAAGCTTTTCCAATATTTTGTAGGTTTGATGCCTTGGTTTCAAGTGATTTCATATTATCTTATATCTCATTTGTTTACCAATGTCTGGCAGTACTTTTCTGGGATTAATCATCACTGCGGACGGCAGTCCGCGCTAGTGACGAAAGCAGCACGAAGGGTGCGAAGGCGACTAGCATATATACACAGGAAGAATGGAAGATTTGCTATGACTGTCCGATCAGGTCGAGTTATATACCGATCGAAAGGTATCAACCTAACTTACAAATGTGCATACTAAGACTTTTGAAAACTCACCTGGTTCGTGAGATAAACAGGTGTAAGTGGGAAGGGAAAAATTTAAATTATTGGAGCTAATGGGACCGTTGGAGCCTTTTTTAATTTTCGTTGAATACAATTCTCATCAAAAATACGCGTCGAATGACACCTCGATCATAAAAATCGGACAACTGGTTCAAAAGATAATTAATTTTGAAATTTTTAGGGGCCTTCCGAAAATGAGATGAAAAGTCAGTATGTCTGTTTGATTGTTTGTTTGTTTGGATCAAATCATTGATTTTAGGAGAGGACTTTATAAGTGTACTGATTTAGATGTAGTGACTAATTGATGTCACTGACTCTACGACAACATCTAGAAAACGTCTTGATTCTGAATCGGATCGTCTTTTGCCCTGAGTACTTAAAGCAATGAGAATATAATACGCGCAGAATTATCGAGCTGAAGACAGTAAGAGCTTATAGCTCACTTTATGAGCGAGATTTGCAAACGAAATAATTTAAAAAGCACTTTCAACAGCCTGATGTCTGTAGTACTAGGTATATCCAGATTTATGACCAATATGCAAGTGTTACCTAATGTTGATTAAATGGATGTCTCGCTTGAACTGACAAATTACCTTTTCAATCTATTTAGATTAGTCTTTGAAAGTTACATAGCAGTAAAACATGTGCATACTAAGGAAAAATATGAAAATCTATTTTTCTTAAATGGTATTTATCTTTAACAAAATCATTTTTTTATTGGCGGTTTGAAGTTAAAGCAAAAGCATGACTAAGCTAATCAATCAAGAAAAAAAAATTTTTTTTATTTTTAATTTTAACAAAAATATGGTAAAATTTATGATTTTTTGTAAAATTTGTTTTTTTTTATTGCGGTTTTTGCTAATATGAAAAATTTATGATTCATTCGAAATGCCACGTCTAACTTTTAGTCCGATAGGTTTGAAATTCACTCCAATTCAAGTCGATACTTTAAACTACGAATATATTACAGTTGTTCACGCTGGTTCAAAAGATAATTAATTTTGGAATTTTTAGGAGCCTTCCGAAAATGAGATGAAAAGTCAGTATGTCTGTTTGTTTGTTTGTTTGTTTGTTTGTTTGTTTGTTTGTTTGTTTGTTTGTTTGTTTGGATCAAATCGTTGATTTAGCTTAAATGTTTGAATGAGGACTTGTTCCTGTTCAAAAATCTAGAAACGTTTGCTCTACGACTTTTGCGAAAAATCGCTAGTTTAGAGGGAAATCGCTAAAAACCGCTAAAATTGAAACCACCATAGCATGCAAACGATAGAAGCTACAGATGCGATCTATATATCGTTGAATAGGTGTTAGCTGAATACATACATTTTACTTAGAATGGGAATAGGATAGCAGCAGCAAAGTGTCATAGCACCCAGAGTTTAAGAGTGCTGATAGCTTTTGCGCTGGGCATGTGTGTTTGTAAAGGGGACCAGTGTTGCCAGACAATTTGCTTTAGCTTGTACAAACAATAATCAAAGTTGACAAAGCTATACTGTCAAAAAATATTGCAATTTCAAAATTTCTAAAGTCTTATTCAAAAATTTCTGAAATCCCACAAAAAAAACCTCTTTACGAGGTAAAAGTCTAGTGACGAAAACATTTTCATGCCCCAAAATTTCTGATATCCAATTTTGTGACGAATAATATTAAGTTTTACATATAAATTATTTTAAGCAAAATTTTTGCATTCGGCACTGCGCAAAACAGTGAGTTTTATTTGGTATGAAGAATTGATACATTTTAGCGCAATTTGCCGAGTGCCAAAATTTTGCTTAAAATATAGAAATATCGCAGTGATTTGTAGGGTCATCTCTATTGGGTTGTCGAGTGTTCTGTGATTGTGAGTATGGACTGAATGTGTGTTCGTTTGGTTGTGTTTAACAACGGATGTGTTGTTGCTGTTTGGGTTGATATTTTGGTAAATTACCAATTTCACAAATCAATTTGGCACTTTTCGAATGGAGCGTGTTTGCCAGTTTAAAATTGAAATTCTGTGAAATCTGGTAAATAACTTGTTATTAAAAAATAAAATACATTAGCCAGGACAGAGTGCCTGCTTCTTCTACCAGCTCCTGCTGCAGCTTTAGATTCATTTCCATCGTCTCCGTTTCCGACTCCATCTACATGTCTAGGAAGCTTCTACGGCCACGGGTTAAATTTAATTTCAAAGTTCGCTTTTGTTTTTGCTGTGCTTCGTTTTTGTCGTTATGCCCAAATCCTGCACAAATCCTTTGAGCTAGCACACGAACAGCTGCTTTGGACCACGACGAGGACGAGGAAGAGGACGTCAACGTTGTTGGTCTCTCTTTGTTGTTGTTTCTTGAGTTGTTCTTTTAAGCGGCGCTGCTTTGCTTGCAGATTTACGCACCAGCAAATCGTTGAATTTATTGGGGGCTGTGCAACACCATGAGGCAATGCAATGCTTTGGGCGTGGCGGCATTTTCCATTTTGTCGCTACATTTCAAGGCGTGCCGGTTTGTGGAATTGCTAAAAATCCCCAACTCAAACCTAATACGAAACCTGAACCCCAACCCCAGCTCCTGCTCCAACCTAAACCCGCAGCCGCAGCGAGGCTGGTCTTGATTGCATTTGCCGAATGCCAACACCAATTTGCAGACACACATCCGTCAGCTGCGTGACAATCTAATCAAGCCAAACGGTCCAAAAAGCGACCAAGGGCCATACGATTGATGATGGATTCTCAGTCCTCAATCTGCCCCCAATGCAGACAACCATTTTAAATGCTATTGATATGTCCAATAAAGTGCCAGCAACTTTTTGAAGAAATTATCTGAATACGTTTTTATTATTTGAAACTATTTTCTATGCTTATATCTCACTACGCTACAAAGTAAAATTTGTTTTTGAATGATTGAAAAGATTTTTTTTACTTGAGACCTGGTACATGTTGATTCTCATTCAGTGAGTCAGTCGAGCACAGAGATTTATATATACAGGGTGCGGCAGTTAAATCCGGACAAATTTCCATTTTAATTTCCGCCATTTAGTAGGTCAGTCACAGTTTGCGTTTATAATTCTTGAAAGTCATAGGCGTCTAGTAAACAGTCATTATCTTAAAATAGCCTACATGTGACGTATGTATGTACATATGTACAAGTGCAGAGTACATCCCAGCAAGCCAAGTTCATTCAGTAGTGCAATAAAACGTGAATGACAAAGACGTGTTTGCAAAATAGTATTTAAAAATGTATGTATGTTTATATAAGTTATAATTTTTATGTTTAAGTTCCAACTTTCTTCTCATTTTGTTAACTTTTAAGTCAAATATAGTCATATTATTAGATCATTAAAATTAATTTTGTTTTAGTCTCTAATTTAGTGCAGTATTTGCAATTAAATTTGCATCTCAATATGGAAAGGTCATTTAATTTTCGTTCGAATGATGCAAAAATTTCCTTAACCCATTGAGTACCCATGGAATATTTGGAATTTTTGCAAAGAGTCTAGTTTTGAACTTTTTTCCTCGATTTTTCACATAAAATATTTGGTAAGCAAAAGAAATTCTTGAAACAATTCTAAGAGTGAATGCAAACAATAGTTTTCATAAATATTTTTGCTAGTATTTTTTTATAATTGTTTCGAAAATCCTAAAAATGACCATTTTAACCCCTTTTTCCTCACTTTTCACGCAATCTGGGGTGCCACAGATTCTCTTTCACTTGAATTTGACGTAAATTTGTTTGAAATTCGCATTTTTCAGGTAAAAGATTCTGTGACACTAGGTTCTAAGCATTTATCAAAATATTATTGAAAATACTAGCCAAAATATTTTTGCAGATTATTTCTTAAAATTGTTTCAAGAATTTTTTTGCAATCCAAATATTTTATGTGAAAAATCATGGAAAAAAGTTCAAAAAGTACTTCTCTGTCATTTATTTTACTTATTGGTAATTTTCAATGGGTTCTCAATGGGTTAGAATTTGCATCATTCAAACGGAATTTAACAATCTTTCCAAATATATTTTTTTCTGTGAAAACTTGACATACATAGCTGTTATAGTAAAAAAAGTGTGTACCAAAAAAATTGGTCTGAGTGTATATTCAAGCACAATGTGCTTATTTACAATTAAGAGTGTCAAGTAACAAATATATTTTTCTGCAGTAAAAATAAAAATATTGAAAAATTAAATTTAATTACTTTATATTGTCAATTATATACTGTTGCAGAAATTCAACTTATCAAGTACTTTTACATGTGTATTTGCAAATATCAATCATTGAATCGTGGCGTTCGAGCAGTTCACTGCTTTAATACATATATAGATAGATAAAGTGTATTTTTAATTTTTATTAATGAAGCCGATTATCAGCTTAAAGCTTAGTACGCAAGCTAACTATATTTTACGCGGCGTAAAGTGCTCAATATTTAGCTGTCGACGAGCGTAGGACCAGTGTTGCCAAATACAACACGGACAAATAACCAAAAGTTGAGTGGTAACTCTATGCGTCAGCGGCGGTTTATTTTAAATTTGAGCATGCAGAACTGATTTGGATAAAAGAGGAGAGAATAGGCAATGAAAAATGTATATTAAAGTTAATAAAAGGAGAAATATGCGATGGCACGCAAGCACAGCGGGTACGAGTATTGGGTGCACCCATCGCTTTTGAACTTTTTACGTGGATTCTCCCTCTATTTTAATGAAACAATGCAAAGTCTTTGGTTTATGTCTATAAAAACAATTTTAGTTTTCGTTCTGGCTTATAATTCATTAATATCGTCGTTGTTATTGAAAATGTCGCTGGTCTTTGTCAACGTTGCGGCCATTTTTTTGAATTTATGTGAGTGAGCAAGATAGATATACCCAGCGAAACTCTAAACCAGCGGTGGGCACAAAATTTTAACTTGGGAGCTCTACAACAACAACAACAACTACAACAACAACAACAACTGCAACAACAACTGCAACAACAACCTTTTCGTGTCTACCTACTCTGCGCGAGCCACTCAAACACACAAGCGCCTCGACTCGAGCTGCTTGTGTGCATTGTTGTTGCTACAGTCATAAAATGCCTCGACTCGAGCTGCTTGTGTGCGTTGTTGTTGCTAGCTTGCTCGCGAGCTGTGCCTGCATTGTTGTTGCCTCGACTCGACTCGAGCTGCTTGTGTGCGTTTTTGTTGCTTTTCATTGGAATCATAAAATGCCTCAACTCGAGCTGCCTGTGTGCGACTTCACGGCGCCGAAAAAGTTAGGAGCTGCCGCATAGCTCCCAGAGCCTATACTGCCCGCGCCTGCTCTAAACAGTTTGATGTTTCGCTGGGCCTGTCAGCTGTAACAGCTTTCTGTAACAGCTCTGTTATTTTATTTAGTCTGCGGACACCCGAGCGTAGCTAAATGTCAAGTTCTTCTTCTTCACTTTACGCCAGTGTTTTTTTTATATGGAGTTTGGGTTTACGCCAGGCCTTTTTTTGAGTTTGCGTACTATGCTTAACAATTTCAATTTGAATATTCGATGCTAAAAGCCTAATAAATTCACCAGTTGCACAAGACATTGTTTTGTAGTATTTCAATTTTCGGCTGTGGCCGTGCTCCAAACTGAAGAAGAATGTGGATGTGGATGTGGTGCATGTGGATGGGGATGTGAATTGTGGTTTCCACATTGTGAAAGTCGATGCGTTTGGTTCACGTGCGGCACTTCATGCAATTCACATGAGTGTTCCATGATTTGGTTCCATCTGTTTGGTAAGAGTTCTTTTTCGGGGGTTTCGGACGGGTTTATGTAAATGAGATATTTTGTGGTTTGGCAGCAGGCGGCGTGGCACGAACAAACTCAAATGCGGTTGAAATCTGCATTAACTATTGCAATTAGTGCAAAATTTCAAATAAATTATGTAAAGAATAGTTTTTGGCGCAGTTTTCTATGAACTAGTAGTGCAGCAATGTTGTTGAAAAGCATTTTCCAAATTTGTTGGGCAAACACACACATACATATACAAATGTGCATAAATGTACATGTACATATATATGCAAAAGGCAGTAGGGTGTGTGAATTGCATTGACTGCCACTTGCCACTTGCCAGTTGCATAATGCAATTGCATTTAAAATTTAATATTGAGTTTTCCTGCTAACATATTTCGCGTATTATTACTTAGGCAATTGGACTTGCAAACTTTTGATAAGTAATGCAACTTAAATATTTATTTCCTTTTCTAAATATCACAGCAAGGAAAATATTTAACATGAGACTGATTAGTTAAAATAAGCAATTAGAATTATAATTAGTTATTATTCTTATCATGTAATTAAATCACATATATTTTAAACACTAGAATATAGAGACCATATCAATGTATTGACTTAAACTTAAATTATTTAAAAGATAACTTCTCAATTTATTCAAAATAATATAGAAAATGAATATTTTGTGTAAGTCAATTGATCCCACAACAACCTAAGAACACTATAAATAATGTAAACACTTGACTAGTAAATATAACTTTAAAGTGACTAGAACATATACTTTTGATTTAAAATTGGGAAAGATTTACATTGACGTAATTTCAACATACTCAACATACTAAATTCAAAACTTTATTTAAGTTTACAATTGAAATATTTTACTGGCCGTTAAGCCTGCAATTCATAGATATTCAATTGTCTTTATACATTTCTAAAAGTATTCTAAATATTAGGAAAGTCTCTGTAAATTCCTTTAACGGATTCGAGAAGAAATATTGAAAATTATTCTACTACATATTCTATTTAAGGGATTTGAGAAGAAATATTGAAAGTTTTTATACTACATTTTCTATTTTATTTCAAATGTTACTACTATTAATTCAGCAGTATTTCCTCTTAAAGCTCAAAGTCAATAAGTTTAGAAAAGCAACTATTTTTCGGCTACTTAGTTAGTTAGAGAGTATAATGTTTAATTCTTGTTCTATATGTTGCGGGATCTACGTCCTTTTTTCCCCTGATTGGAGGGTATTCGAATTGTTGTGCGCTTCACTTGTTTGCTGTAAATTTCGTTTAGATGTGCAATTAATTTTTAATTAGCCTGCCTCTTCAATTGCTATTTCCATTTCTACCTGTATCTCTATTCCTGCTGTGTATGATTCTGGTTCTGTTTCGGTTTTTATTTGGAGCTTGTGGCAAATAGATCTGTATTTGAGCACATAACAAAATACCTTTCATTAGTTGAGGCTCGCTCTGGGGCTTTGCCTGTATTATGTGCCCTTGATGTGGCCTCCTCTCGACAAAGAGCTTTATTTAGTTTGTTATTAGTGGCATGCCACGGACCGTGCCCCTCGGTCCCCTTCAATTTCCACTCTTATGCGCCATTTAACTGTAATCAATTAATTCATTATTATTCGTATTCTGCTTTCAAAACCTGCCACTTTGCTTTATTGCATGTTGAAGTAGTTTTCATTATTGGTTCTACCTTGTTGCACAGCAGCAGCAGCAGCAGCAGAACGAGGAACGAAGAATGAGGTAAGTTAGAGCGAGGAGATGCCAAGGGGAACAGGAGGAGCAATAGCATTGCCAGTTACCGACGTTGCTGCCAGTTGAAAGGAGCAAAAGCAATGCAAGCTTGTCGGCAAGTTTTGCAAGGCAACTTGCCACCGGGTTGTAAATCCACTTATTTTTATATTCTACTCCTCTTCACGTACTTTTGTTTGTTAAGGTCTCACGGGTAACATTCCAACCAGATAGCCAGCAACTAGGGCAAATCTTTCTGCATCAACATAAAGCGCGTTGTTCTCAAGGCTTTTTATAAGCTTTGCTTTATGTATGAGCTGATACTGATAGTAAACCCTTTTTTCTTTGCCCAAAAAAGAAGCCAATCAAGTTCAAGCTCTGCTAATTATCACACTGAGAGTAAGCAGTCTTCAACCCACCATGAGTCTTACAGATCTCGGTTAATCTCATTGCTCGAGTCACGATGCAAGTTGGTAGCCAGTCTCAGCACTGAATGTATGCAGCTTATTTCTTTTCGAATAATATTTCAAAAATAAAGCTTCTGTAAAATTCTATACAGTAACATATCATTATTTTTAATAAAGTTATTTTTTTTTTCAAAAAAATCGTACCTTGTTATTAAACTAGGACTTGATCAAATTTTTTGTTTTCTCTCAACTTCACCAATGCGTTCTGCTTGGACTTTTTTGATAAATTCGGATAAAACTATTCCAAATCAAAATATTCTGTTAATATGCAGTGAATACCAATTCTTAAAAACCTATTTGATTATCTATTATTTTTAATATTTTTTTTTTGTAAATTTATATCATATTACTATTTAACAGAAAATACGTTCAGATTTAGCAGTACTTTTCCTATTTAAACAACAAAGTTGACAGAGAAAAATATAACTTAAGATTAGGAAGCTATTACATAAGATTTATCTCCAGCATTCATTCGAACGAAACGCAAGTATATTTTCCCGCATGTAAAAAAAAAACAAAGAAAATAAATTAGCATCCAGTATCATTAATTCAAACATAAATTTCGATTAGAATTACTAATCAATAAGATTATTATTGGAAATAATTATATAATGATTACGATTACAAAAAATTAGAAACAATCTAAAATTATTACAATTATTCAAAAATAATCAGAAAAAATAAAAAAAAATAAAAAATCATCTTTTAGATTATTTTGGAATATATCTGATTATTTTGGCTACTTTGATTGTGAAAATTTAAAAAACTTTTATTTATACTAAATAGTCATAAATAATCAGAAAAATCAAAAATAATCAGAAATAATCCGAAATAATCAAAAAGATTTTTTTTTTTATTTCTGATTATTTTTGTTCATCAAACAGGTATGAACTCAAATATATAAAAATTCTTGGTGAGTTTAAGCTGACTCGAGCTCTGATCAATGTCGATATGTCACTAAATCAATATACACCAACACACAAAATACTTACAGAGAGCAAGAAGCAAGGATCGGTATACAGCTGTTTCAAGAGATGCCAGTCTCTATCATCCGACCAGCGTCCCAAGCCTGATGTCAACTTTGAGACGCTAAAACCATTTGAGAATTCTAAGTCGCAAAATTGAAAAAATAGCTGTAAGGCTAATATAGCCCTCTGTGTGTTTTCCCATAAAATTTACTTATCTACAGATATGTAACAAAATAAATTCGATTTTTTTTAGGAAATTATTTAATTAATTAATTTACCATTCAAATTGCATCGGTATACTGTACTTACAAAGGGTGAGTGTTGAAGTGAAAGAACTTAGATAGATGCCTAATCATAGTACTGTTAAATCTTTCCTATAAAATCGTGTGTATATTTTATTTATTTATAAGAAATCTACCAAGTACCATTAGCATTAGCACTCTTATTTAAGAATACATTCTACATTTGACAGAAATAAGTGAATTTGCAAGTAACTCATAAGTTATCCCATAATCATTAAAGGGTAGAACTCTACCATCATTTCATTAGCCCGGGGAGAGGTTCGCCCCATTCTCCCGTGGGTCAAACACGTTTTGTTGTTTTCAGTGTTGACTTGATTGTTGAGCTCTAAAACGCTTTGCGACCAAAAACTTTTGCGAATGCCGTCGAGTCGATCGTCGACATCGCGCCATCAACAACAACAAACCCTCGCCTTTCCATTTCCTCTTTCCTTTCCCTTCATTTTCGTATTTTCATTTCGAATTCACATTCGCGTTCACATTGCCCACATCGAATGTTGTTTTTATTGTCGCTGCTGTTACCGTTTTCATTACATTAACCGTTTGCCACGCCCCTCCCGCCTACACACAGCTTCAATTTCATTGATTGTTGTTGCAGTTGTTGCTATTGTTGTTGTTGTTTTTGTTGTTGTTGTTATTGTTGTTACTCTGTGTTTGTTTTGTGTTATAATGCCAACTACTCGTACTTTTTGCTGCTGTTTTACGGCGCTGCTGTTGATTCTGCAGTTGCTGAAGCTGCACCCACAGATCCAGCTCCTAATCCACCTCCATCCATCCCTCATTCCAGTCCCATTGCCCCTCTGTATTCAGCTGCTTACTTGGCCAGGTGCTTTGACAAAAGTTTAACGCCGTTGTCGTCGAACTGAAAGAAACGAAAGCAAAAGCAATCGAGCTTAGCTACATAGCTGAATGGAAACCAATTGCAAACTATTTGAGCAGCTTCCTCTGCCCAACTTTGATTGAGCTTGGGATTCTCCTGCCCCTTCCCTACCTCTACTCTTACCCCTTCCCCGCTCATCAATCAATTGGTATTGGTGATAGCCAAAAGTTGAGAGCAAACATATGACCGTCGCGTCAGGTGAAAGCGCTTTTATAATGCTATAAAATATACACGAAACTCCCCCCTCGCTCCTCTTACCTTTCTCCTCCCTTGTCATCAAACCAAACCTTCAAGCACGCACGTAACCTTTTCTCGGAGCGAACGATGTCGATGGGACTGGGAATGCTGCAGGAGCGAGTGCCATCCACTGTCAACGGCCTGTTGGCAACCTTTTTAAAGAACTCCGATGGAGAGGGCTGCCCGGAAAGTTGCACCACAGTTAAGTTATACAAAATGTCTAGACTCAACACCAAAAATTAATTGTTTGTTTACAAATATGTATGCTGTAAAAATGTTAGTGAAATTTTCTTATATTTTTTAATTTGCAATACTTAAATATTTCTAAATTGAAGCAAAGTCAATATTGAAAAAAATGTTCTTATCATTTCAAAAAGTAAATTTTTTTATATATATTTGAAAGAGTTTTTACTAACAATTTGTATTTATTTATAAAATTTTTTAACGTTTGAATGTAGTACATATACAAACTTATGTATTCAAAGTTCTATATTTTTATGCACAACGGAAGAGGGATAGAATATTTGCTCAATTAACTTAATTCATGATACCAAACAATGTTTTAAATTATTACTGAAATAATATAATTACCATTAATATTTGAACTATCATAAATTGTAATATCTATCAATGCTTTATCAAAATTTTGGAATTTTAGTTTAAAGGTTTATTTAATTTAAGAGTTTAGAATACTGATTTTTATAAAATTGAATAAATATTCATGATATATTTACTTACGATAACAACAATCTTAATAAATGCTAATTATACTCTTCCTTTTTTTTTAGTAATTTATTGGACATTTAGAAAATTATGCTTTTACATTTTAAGTATGACAGCCTAAAACTTTTTGTAGCACCCTCGTTCTGAATTGGGCCTGGTTATGTTTGGTTTATGTTATTTCGGAGCTCATTCTCGGCCTCGGACTCAGCTTGGGCCTGGCCCTGAAAGATTTATGTGCGTAAATTTCATGCTGACGCCATCAGGTGATATAACACTTTAGATTACTTGAAACAGTTTATAGTCCAGCTAGCCCCAACTCTCAGCTGTATTTCCCAAAAACCAAACAAACAATCAAACGGGTGTACACACAAACAAACAAACAGACAGACAGGGAAAGTTTAAAGGGGGCAGTGGTCGGTGAGTTGGCGAGGGGACAAAAGTTGTATTTTTATTATTTTATTTTATTGCGCTTACATCTTTAAATATGTTTGCTTGCCTTGTTGCCGACGTTCTGTCCTGTGAACTGCCTCCCGTGTCTTACCTCCTGTGTCTTGCGTCTTGAGTGCTTCTCCAACTTGCCACCATCCTTGCTTCACTTCGGGAGTTAGCCTTTGGAATTGATGTGTCTTTTGGGGTCATAAAAATTACAAAAAGTTCTTTCGCCTTTTTGGGCCGATTGTTTCCGATTGAAAGGAGCATAAGAAGCTGCAGCATCGGTCTCCAGGTCCTTTAGATATGCCTGCCGAATGATATAAATTACATTGAGCGCTTTGAATTAGTTTTTTATGTTGCACGCATGTGAGCGAGAGTGGGAAATGAAATTAGATACGTGCTGGTTGGGGAGTTAATTTGTGCGAGCCTGTGATTCCTCGAGAAAACTGCCTCTGATTTTCAACTCATGGACGGACCAAGAGTGTTTCGCATTTAGGGATGCTTTAACTGATTCACATAAATGTTTAGCTGCTTGGACCACAATGCACCACAATTTGCAGTGCGCTTCGAATCCTCCGGGATGGGGGCGAGTGCAACTTTGCAATCGAAGCACAACAATGGCAAGCAATTACCCAAAATACAAAAAAGTGAAGCAAGCAAAATATATAAATGTATAGATAGAAAGCAGGGAAAAATAGGAAAAAATAGATGGAATTGAACACGAAAAGGGCAAGCGCGAAAAGGAAGTGAAAGAGCGAAAATAACATCGAATTGTCAAGAAACTGCAAATCCATTAAACCACAACCAACTAGGGGAACTACTACGACTAGAACAGAACCAGAACGACAGACAGATCGAAACAGATGCTGAGAGGGAGGGAGATAGAAGGAGATGGGGAAAACTGATTCCAACACAGTTTGAAATAGTCTTCTGCCTCCGGTGGGAAGATGGAAGGGCGTCCGCTGACACAAAATTGACTGAGAATTGTTGTAGTGCATCGACATTTGCAAATATGTGGCTTGAAGGGGATTAGCTCTTAAGACACATTGACAGACAGATGGCATTTGGGTATGCAAAGATGAAGGATTCTTTTTTTAGGCATCAAGGGTGTGAACCGATTGGAGATCGGAACCATTCACTTTTAAATCGGTATATTTGCACGTACGAACCTAATTTATTTTCATTAAGAAATATTTTCATTTTAAATCGTCTTCAGGATTTCAGTTAGTCCAGGCTTACAATATTAATTAAGGCTACATCCCGTGATTAAATAATTTTTTTCTGTTTTGTTCATTAGGAAGTATAATGTGGTGTGTCTATACAGTTTTGACCGATCTTATATCATAAATCTATTTTGCGAAACTAAGAGTTCTCAAATAGTTCTAGCTTCTCTGATATGAGTATTAACTAGTTCGATGGGCATTGAGAAACTTGGACTATATTCAGAAGCACTTTTTCTGTAGTCATTCTTTATAGTCTCGGCTTAGTAATCAAGCTTAAAATAAGGAGTGTTTATTTATTTATTTATTTATTTATTGACTATTTCCTAGTGCTACAAGTAGGAGTACTTTTTAATTAGTGCACTAGTCACACTGACAATCGTATATAAAAATATCTCATATTAATATAAATAATTATAATCATTAAATTAACAGTTATGTTGCTTATCAAATAAACACCAAGTTGGAAAACGAAATTAATCTTAAAATAATTATAAATACACTTTTTTTCATTACTATTACTATTAAAATGTATATAAATATTTTTACTGTTATTATTAAAATTTGTATCATTAATACTATCATTATTACTATCAATACTATCATTATTGAATTTATTTTTATTATTTTCATTACATATGCTGTTGCAGGTGTAATTTCAGCTTAGAGCTGAAGTCTGGTGTGCTTCTAATAGTTTTAATTTCAAATGGCAGCTGATTCCAAAGTCGAACAACCCATACAAAAAAGTGCTTATCAGAGGATGCAAGTTTTATTCTAGGACAACCGATATTACAGGTCCTTAAAGATACAGAAAAGCGTAATTTGTCATATAGATAATCAGGCGTTTTTGTAGCGATAATCTGATGGAGAAGAGCTAATACTTTAAATTTACTTTAATCTTTTGCTGACTAGTACTATCACAATTGGCGAAAATTTCGATTCCATAAAATAATATAGTAAAAAGTTAATTTTAAGTACTGAATAGTTAAAATAAAAACATTCAATATTTCAAACATTTTTTAGTATTTTTAGAAATTTATTTCTAATGGGATTGGTAGTAAAGTTCATAGCAATCGATATATAGTAATGATTGGTATACTCAGTAAATTTGGCTTGGATTTTGCAGCATTTTAGACTTTATTGCCTGGATAAATCCTAAAAAGCCATCGCACTCCAACTGATCTGTCTCTTTAAGGTCTTTAAATTCGTTCCATGGCATTACTGCTTGACCAATGCAGCTAACCGCAACAAGCATCTTACTCCGACATCATCCCCATCCCCATCCCCATCCCCATCCCCACCTCTATCCCCTTCTACGTATGTCCCCATCCCCATCCGCATCCTCAATCTCTCTCTCTCTATCTTTCGCTCTATTCTCGTCTCTTATCCGCATTCGATGAGCCACCCAACTATGAAAAATTTACTCTTTGCAGCATGCCATTTATTTGTCTGTTGGAATCTGGCATCATATCTTAGCATGCGGTCGGACCTTGCCAACTGGGCCAACAACGGGTAGGGGAGGGGGTGTTATATTTCTTGGTTGGAATACCTTAAAAATTAATTGAAACATCACTACCGGCTAATATTGTATATTAAAAACGGAGCAGCAGCACCAACAAATGGAAGCGCATAAAACATGCAATGGCCAAAAAAGGAGCATAAGCTTTATACACAACAAAAAGATACAATATCTTGGTTAGTCGGTTGGTCGGTCAGTCGGGTTGGTTGAATTCGTAGATAGGGGCTGGTAAGAGGCAGGGCGGGGTGAACTTGCAAATTGCCTGTGTGTGTGGCCATTTGTCAGTCTTAGTTCCTCTCGGGGACTAGAAATGTTTTACAATAAATTCGACGAACACATTTTGGGCTCAAGTTTATTAGCTGCCGGCCGTTACCTGCGGTCAAAGGGCGCATGGCCTGACCTAAGAGGACAGACACTCAGTCTCACATCCTCTCACTCACACCTCATTCACCGCCCCCATCCCCACCTCCTCAACCCTCTCAGTGCTGCTAGACCCACTCATTCATTCATCTTTATTGTCAAGCGCCATCAAATCACTAGCCGTTTTTTGAATTTCAGCGATGCTGGGCTGCAGCATTGCCAGACTGAATTATGCGAGAGCAGTCGCCAATTCTGCGCATGCTCAAGCTCTCTTTCGTCGGTCGGCACTCTTTATTGTTTGCTCTTATACGCTTAATGCTGCTCGCTGCAATTTTGGCACGTTTTTTAATGTTCGTCTGTTGCGCCTAGGACAATGTTTTTCTTATTGTATGCTGGCGTCCGCTCATCGGAACTCGTCTTCGGCTTTGCGCTTCGTGGATGTTCTAAAAACGAAGCTCACGGCGAAGGTCGTCGGCCATAATGTTGTGCGGATGTGTCAGTGCACGTTTGTTGTTTGGCGCGACAACAGCGGCGCAGCGGTAGTGGCAGCGGCAGCGGCACCAACAGTGGACGTAGACGTAGTCGAAGACGCCGCGTCGTTTGTCGTAATTCGCCATGGCGAATCTTTCTAATGCGTGAAACGTGAATGTGAACGCGGCATTACAGTTGCAACGGTTAAGAAATCGAGCAAGAATTTACAGCCCAAAGTGATTATTCTCAATGTTCTTGTGTGTGTGTAAAGTGTTAAAGTGAAGTGCTCTTCAAACTGTAGTCGGCAAGAAGAAGAAGAGAGTACTTACATTTGCAACAACTGGATACGGATACGGATACAGTCAAGCTTTGAGCACAACTAAAACAGCCAGACAAGTAGGTAACATAACGATTGATGCTGTACCACTGCCCGTATCCTTGCCCCTACCCCCTACCCACTTACCCCCTCCCAATCACATGGTCTTGACTAAAAGTTCAATTTCCTGCGATACTTTAATTGAAGCGCAGTGCAAACAACATGCGACTTGCTCGCACACTGCCCAATTGCTCCGACTGGGTAGTCAAAGCGGGATGAGGAGGGAAAGGGGGAGTGATGACGGGGGGACGTTTGACTCTGGTCAGTCATTAGTCATTTGCTCATTTCCGCAAACGCAGCCGGACGTACAGCACTTGTCAGCCAATAAACAAGCGATGGTAGCGTCAGACGGATGAACGAGCAGTTTGAGGGGGAATGGAGGGAGGGAGAGGGGGTGGAGTGTGTGGGGACATCCACTCACATTGCTCCCTGGGAACAAAAATGAATGAAATGCTGTCGGACACTTTCATGTCATGGCCTGTGATGGAGTCCAGATGAGTTGGTCAGGGTTTGTGTGTGTCGATGTCTGTGTTGGTTTGTGGCTTTTCGAGTTTGATCTTTCAAATGCTTCAATACACAGTATGTCAAGTAATTATATTGACAAAACAAAGTGGCGTATTTGTTTTTAAAATCGAAGTTTAAAACTAAAAATTTTTTTAAAAACCAATAGTAGTTACATTAAAATCAGAGCACAAATTGAAAACTAAGAAAACAATATGTTCTTTTTAATCTTGGTTCCATATTCATTTTAGACTTATGTTATACTCATGAAAGTCCCAATAAACGCATTTCTGCTTAGTCTCGTTCAATATTCACTTTCAGTTCATACAATCCTCTTGACCGTTTTTCTGTGCGCACTCCATATTGACATGTACTCCACAGAATTAAGTATAGCATACTTTGTGGATGCCGCTCAAACTGATACTCTGGATCTATTCTTCTGTTTGGTTATTTCATATTGATCGGCTTATTCTTGTTGATCATTTACTGAAGAAATTGTTCTAAATTAAGTATAGCATATTTTGTGAGTCATCTAATAAGGCAGTCCTGTTCACTCTTCTTTATAAACGAAATTATCTTTAATAAACATACTTTGCATAATTTGTGGATAATCTATAAGAAATGAGTTTACGCTGCATATGTGGAATGCATTTTAAGGTGAACTGTGGAACTACGAATAAGTTCCCTGGGAACAACTGTCCATTTGTCAAAATACGTCACAGTCTGAGCTCGTTTAATTTTCTCTCCACAGATTTGCTGTGTGATTTGCCTTGTTGAATTTCCCAACAGATATCTGTTTGTGTACAATACGAATACCATGTATGTAGATACTTTCCTGTTGATATCTTTCTGATTGATGTGACATGTAGTCAAGTGTCTCTGGGGCTGTAGGCTCTTGGCTCTGGGCTCTGGGTTGAGCTTAAGAATTTCTCGAAAGTGGAACGCATGCGAGGACTGGCAGCTGAATATGTGTCATGCATTCATTTTGGAATACAATAACAGAAGCAGACAACAAGCATAAAGCGTAAAGCATAAAGCGTTAGCATAGGTGTGTATAGAAAAACCGTTACAACAACTCACGTAAGAAAAGATCAGACCTGCAACGCAACAATGAAGGAGGTTCTTCTGTCACTCTCTCTTTCTCTCTTTCTGCAACTACTCAACCTGTCGCACCTAACTCAGTTTGTTGCTGTTTCTTCATGGTTCCAGTATTGTCGCCCGTCTGCTTCTCCTCCCCCTTCGTTCACGTTACCGTTATATTTTTTTTTATGACTTGACTGAAGGTCCTCTAAACGACGAAGACGAACCTCAGCACTGGCTCCTAGTTACTCAGTCCACAAAGTCCACAGTCCACATAGCTCTCCCTCTCTCCCTCTCTGAGTGGAACCCACAAAAAGCAGCGCTTTGATGGAACTTGTTTTGTAATTGTGTGTCATTTGTTGTTGTTCTTATTGTGTTTTTTTG
>JBAMBJ010001130.1:0-106444 GCA_037043495.1 Drosophila recens | reverse complement strand
CGTTACCCCCCACCCCTCACCGCCCCTTGTGAATTAAATACACCTTCCGGTTCAACAGACATTTGCATTAAATTTTTATTTTTTAACTTTTATAATAAAAATTGAAGAATAATTCTTATTTTCAACTTTTATAATAAAAATTTAAAAATAATTTTTATTTTCAATTTTTATAATAAAAATTGGAAAATAACTTTTATTTTCAATTGCTTAAATAAAAATTTAAAAATAATTTTTTTTTTTAATTTTTATTATAAAAATTGAAAAATAACTTTAATTTTTTAATTTTTATTATAAAAATTGAAAAAAAAAAATTTATTCAATAATTTTTAAATAAAAATTGAAAATAAAAGTTAATCCAGTTTCTCATTACTCTTATTTGCGGTCCCTGTTTTTTTTTTTTTTAATTATTTTTTATTAACATGTTTTATTTTAACCTCTTTTTTTTAATTGACGGCAGGAATCGAATCCAGGCTTTTTTCAAACAAGTCGGCGACTCTAACCACTAAGCCACTTGACCAGTTGAAATGAGAGAGGCTGACAGAGAATCAAGTAATTTGGGCTTATTTTCCCATTTTAATCCCGATACAGGCTTGATTGTTCAGCTTGATCCTGGAAACATACTTAACAATAAAAAGGCTTGATTTTAGAACCGCATTTTTTTTTCTGTGTAGTCACATATTCTGCACAAAAAGTATTTTGAATGTAAGGCACTTTCTTATTAAGTGTGTGTTAGAGTTAAATTGCTTCTAAGCACCAAAGAATCTGTTTGATAGTAAATTACCTATTTCTCGAAATGACTATTGAAATAATAGGAAACTGTTTTGAAATTCATTTAATTTATTAAGTGTACAATACAACAAATGTAAAAGCTGCAAGTTCATTTAATCACATTGAACATTAGTCGTAGCGCAAAATCGTTTTGCTTTTATTTGAAAAATAAAAAACTTGTAAATGCAAAAAAACAATTGACGAAAAGTCCACTACAGTAACAATTTGTTAACAATTTCGTCGATGTCTTCTTCGTCAAATTCAGACCCGTCCGAATCGGGTTCGTCAGGTTTGCCGTCGTCGTCCACCACCGCGAACTCGATGCGGGCTGCTTCACTGTCCATGCGCAGCAGATACTTGACCTCCTTGAGGACATCCTGCTCCGCCGACTCGACGTTCTTCCCCCTCATGGCACTGGCGATGCGACGCCTGCGCAGATTCCTGGTGGGCGGGGTCAGGCCATGGGGCCAAAGGAACTTCTCATCTACTTTCGGAATATCCTTGATGCCCTCCTTGGGCACTTGGTCCTTGTTTTCCTTATCTTCCTCCGCTTCAGATTCCAGCAGTTTCTCCAGCTTCTTACCCAGCAACTTCTCCGCCTCCTGGTTGTCCTTCACTGGCTCTGTGGAGCAGACCAGCATCTGATTGATGTCTGCCGTCTTGTACAAGTTAATGTTGTCAGCCGTCTTGTAGCTCTCCACAACCGTCGGCAAGTCGACGAACTTGGCATGCAGCACTTGGTCATTCACACGCACTTTGCCATACCGCAACTCACTGTCCAGTTCTATAGTCAGTTTCTCATGTACGTTTCCGGCCTCGATCGATTCTAAAACCTCCTCGGCAATGTCCTGTTAGA
Organism: Drosophila recens; assembly: GCA_037043495.1. Taxonomy (NCBI): domain Eukaryota; kingdom Metazoa; phylum Arthropoda; class Insecta; order Diptera; family Drosophilidae; genus Drosophila; species Drosophila recens. The sequence continues at coordinate 104,820 of JBAMBJ010001130.1, read as the reverse complement.
AAATTAGGTGGACTTGGTAATAGTTTTGACTAGTTATTGGTTATTTACCTTGGGGAAACGCAATATGAACTGTTCCTCCAGCTCCAACATATCATTATCCAATAATTGATTCTCGCTATCAGACATTTTTATTTGGCTTAATTTCACCGTTTTACAAGATGATTTTTCACAAATTTATTTTTTCCTGACAACTGACTGACAACTTAGTTAATGGAGTGTTGATTAATGCCTGCCGAAAACTTTCATAAGTCATATAACTAGTAATCTACAGAAATATTATCGATAAATTTTCTTTCAAACGTGTATTTGACATTTCCTGTTTGACTTTTAATATTTAAGTTATGTTATTTGTACGTTTTTCAAATTTAAATCGTTAGCGTTAAAAGTTAGAATAACAAGCTTGGAAATTGCTTACTATCATGATTTTATTTTGAATTCAACTTGTATATTTTTTTAATCAAAGAGCAACTAAATTTAGAGAAACTAAGTTATTAGCGCAATTTTCATTTGAGTGAATACGATTGAAGAGTGCAGATAGAGTCCAAATGTTGACAATCTTTTCAAATTCCTGAATATCTGCAATTTATGGACAGTTTGAAAAAGCGTCTTTTGATAACTCTGATGTTATCTTATTCAGACCACGTCATACTCCTTTAATACATACTTTGAGTATATATTTATGTAGTATGTACCTAAGTGTATAGTAAGTTTCTCTATTTAGTGCTTTTCGTGTTTTTGTATACAAATTTAAGTTATTCCATGCTATTAATATTCCATTGCGTATTCGCGCGAGAATATATTCCATTTTTAATAACACAAAACTTTATGAAAATTTTATAAATAAAAGGCAAGAGTAAAAACGCCCAGCAGCACCAGCAACAACAATAGCAGCAACAACAACAACAGCAACAACTGTAACAACAACAACAACATTTCCAGCGCCGTCGTCAACGCCAAAAGGAGAGCTCAAAAGTCAAAGCAAATAAGCAAAAGCGCAGAGCAGAAGGCGATGCTGGTGGCAGGATGGAGATTGGAGGACTTCCACAACTGGCAAAATGGGATACACACAACGGAGACGCTGTTGGGGGGAGCGACTAATGGGGGATGAGTGGGAATGTGGGCGGGGCAAAGTTACGCGATGAGCCAAGTCGAGTGGTTGGGGCCCAAAAACAATTGAAATGTGAATATTAAATATACAAGTACAAGATTTTTATTCCTCCACTTCGTTCTCTTTTTCATCTTCTGCCTTTTGCTTTTTGCCCACGCGACGGTATTCGCAGGTGTCGTCCGCAACCCCTCCTACCCTTTCACCCCAGTCCTTTGGCCAACTCCCCGCGGCGTCATTGTGTGCATTGCTTGGGAGGCAGCAAAATAAACCGTTTGATGCCATATGAACAGAATGATGTTGGTCTGAACCGAATGATGTCGAGATTGGCCAGGTCACTACATAAAAAGGCTCCAGTTTGCTATTCATAGATTGCTTATCCCTTGGATGCTTACATGGAAATCGAACTTAAGATAGCAAATCTTATTGTTGCTTAAGCCAATCTGTCATAAGAAGCAAAGTGCATTCTATATTTCAAGAATGCCAGAACTATTGCATTGGACACTGTGTTTTTCGCTTTATAAGCAAAGCGAACTAAAAACTGTCACTTGAACTCCCAAAATTGTAATTTACTTGATTTAAAATTAAATTTACTAATAGAATGTATAATTTATCACCAGAGTTTTCAATATAATTTTCCAATTGTTAGATTAACATTATCCGTAAGAAGATTATAAAAGCACAAGAAAAAATATGAGTATTTAAAATATATTTAGTTTTGGTGTACAGAAAAATATAAATTTTGTATACCCAAAACGAATACAGATTGAGTTTATTCTACAAAAGATATAACAAAGCTCAAATTATGATAGTCGAAGTGCCAATTTTTCAATGTCTATGCATGTGTTACATACGGTATTACTCCAATAACCCACTGAGCCCGCTGGAGCCACAAAAAAAGGCGCATTTAATGCTCAGGCAAATTGGTTAAGAGCGAGCTCAAGCTCATATAAATTGTAAGCCTCAATATGAAAAGATATGGAGACTATTTTCAGCTTGAAAGGTTTGTTTCACTATCTACGACTGTGTGTATGTGTGTGTGTGTGTGTGTGTGTGTATGTAATGCATGCAACGAGGCACGTTAATTAAATAAAAATTGATTTTTCAAGCGCCTGAAATCCAATCAACGAACAGCTGCAAGTAGGGGCATACTACGAGTGGCGAGTGGCACATAAAGCTATGTTCTGGATCAGAGCATCATTCCTGCCTGCCCCTTCATCCCCTCTCGACTCCCTCCCTGGCTCTCTTTCTCCCTCTCTCTGCGCCTGTGACAGCCTCAGTTCGTGCTGCTGTTGCTGTTGTCAAATGAAGTTAACAAAGTTTACGATTTTTTGCGTCCGCTTAACTTTCTTTTTTTTTTTTGCAATTTTTTAAACATTTTTTTCCTCTGTCTTTTTTGTTATTTTTTCGTATGCATAAGTATATAATGTGGATATGGGCAGGATTGTGGTATATAGTGGCACACTGTGTCCTTATCCATTGGCCAGCGTATCCAGGCCAGGACAGCAACAGTGGCAATGAGTTTAATGGCCGATGTCGCTTTTTGGTTGTATTTAAACCACAGCAAGTCATCAGGCAAATTGAATTTTCAACGTATGGTCACACAAACGCACATACACACACTCATGGGAGAGCATCCGCCTTTGCCACACCCTACAATTACAATGGTGGCCAGCGCGAATCCCGGCTTAAAGTTCAACTTGCTCCATATACGAGTAGTCAGAGCTGGTAGACACAAATGACATCTACACTTCAACTGAGAGAAATAACCAAAAAAAAAATTAAAATTTTAATATATTTAATGAGTTGCGAGCTCTGTTTTCTTTCTATTTGTAAATTTTTTCAAAATAACTTTAGTGTTTACAAGTACTCGTAATTATATTTTAATTCGTTGGCCCCGAAAAATATGCTGTACTGAAATTTGCGAAAAACCCGATTCAGGGGCAATTGCGACTCTGTGATATAAACTGTAATGACTACAGTCGAGGTGTAAAAATTCTTTTAGATAAGTCAGTGAATTCCCAGATTTTCCTTGATCCACCGTTCTCTCTAAAATAATATATGATCTTTATCTTCTTAATGTTGCGACACAATTAGAATGCCTTCTGTAAATGTACTTATCAGCTGGAATTCCTTTTAATTTCTCCGAGTGTATCACTTACACCCCGCTCCTGGTCAGCGCCATTTGCCGTTGGCTTCTTTCGTTTCTCGTTACAAAATTACCCACGATAAAAATTGAATTACTTCAGTCGTTGGCTGTTGGTGGTGGCGGTGACGATGGCGTTGCTGCTGCTGCCAAAGCTGGTACTGCTAAATCTCCTTCTGCTGGTGGTGGTGGTGGTGGTAGATGTTACCATCACATTTTAGTCCTTGCCGTTGCTTGTTGGTCATGCTCAGGTCCTGGTTCTGGTCGTGGTCCTGGTCCTGGTCGTGCTCCTGGTTCTTGCCCTGCATTGTCGCTGTAAAATGTAATGCTTACTCTAGACGCACCCACTGCCACGCCCACGTCTCAGCACACTACTTAGGCGACGTTGAAACTGTCGCCGAGCCTGGTGCCGGTTGCCTGCACCCAGTCTATCTTCTTTTCTGTCTCTCTTTCTCTCTCTCTTTCACTCTTACTGTGCTGTCATTCTTGCTCTCGTTGTGCGAGTGTGTATGACTTCATCTAATGATAAATGAGCTGCAATGGATGACAGCGAATCAACTTAAGTGTATTGCTCTGCTTCGGTGCCACGCCCTTTCCCTTCTCTCCTTATCCTATGTCCGCCCTGTCCATCCATCCAATGCACTTTCCCTTAACGCTTTCTGCTTGTGTTTACGTTTCACTTCAAATTTCTATGCTACACTAAATATTTACATAGGGACAAAAAAGAAAAAACACTGAAAAACCTTTGCAAGTGTAAGTGAAACGCTTTAAAGGAAGTTCCAGAAAAAACTTTACGAGTGCTGCTGGATTCATTATCTTATCAGAACTTGTAAAGTACACCAAGGGGATAGGCTAATTACAATGATTACTATTATATTCGAACAGCTGGGACCAAAGAAAGAACAAAGAATTATTAATCTTTGTCAAAGATAGAATTCGGAAAAAGCTCTATCAGAAAAACTTTTCGCAGATCTTTAGCAAATTGAAATCATATATTCTTTTCTTCAACAGAAAATCAGCCAGTTGGATTTAAATTGCAATTTGATTGACTTTATTGATTTGTGCATATAAATTATGTTTTATTTGGCAAGCACACTAAATGTAATTGCTATAATAAATTAGAAAAAAAATTAATTAAGTACATAAATGTGTATATATCGTTGCTAATATCATTGAATTTATTTTGAGATTATATATGGAATGCTTCAGCCATCGATGTTTCCGTTTAGTTCGTTACTGTCAAGCGGATCTACCTGTGCAAACATTTGGCATCATCCTTGGAGATGCACTTGAGGCTGCGGTAGTCGAAGCGCTCCTTGTTGTCGCAACGTAAATGGACAAACTTGTGTTTACCAGATTTCTTAATCTCGCAACGGTAATACTTGCGGCAATCTCGCACATCGGGATAAATATCGTCCTTGTCGCATTCATCCTCATCCCTTAGCTTCTTGATAATGTTCTTAACGTATTGTTTCTTCTCCTTGGAGTTTAGATCATCGTTATCCTCATCTTCACTGGATTTCTTCTGTTCACTGTCCTTATTTTCCTTTGACTCCTTAGAATCCTTTGACTTCTTGCTGTCTTTGTCATCCTTCTTTTTCCTCATCGGAACTATTAGACTTATTCTTTTCGCTGTCTTTCTCCTCCTTTGAGTTCTTGGATTTATTGTCGCCTTTCTTGTTATCCTTATCCTCGGCAGAGCTTTTTGTTCTTTTTCTTCTCATTGTCCTTATCTTCCTTGGATTCCTTGGACTTGTTATCATCCTTCTTCTTTTCGGCAGAGCTACTTTCAGCTGAGCCTGGCTTCTTTTTCTCCTGCTCCTTCGACTGATCCTCAGCCTTCTTGTTGCTCTCTTCAACCGATGCATTTTCATTAGAGATCGAACCACCCGAAGGTACCTCAGCAGGTTGCTCGACAGACTCGGCAGTTTCGGGCTTCTTGTTCGATTCAGGCTTATTTGGGGTGGGCGCAATCGTTGGGAGGACCGGTCTTATAGATGGACGCCAGTTGTTCACCCAATCGTGCCAGTTGGGCCAGAAGGGTCGGCGGGTGGGTGTCACTTGGCCTTGACCATTACCATTGCCATGACCGGGATAATGTGGACGACCTGGCCAGAATGGATGTTGAGGGATTGGACGTATTGTCGGTCGGATGGGAACTGAGGGCACCGACGGGATACTTGGTGGGTTAATGGGATCGTTGGGGCTAGCTGGGGAGTTGGGAGCATTGGGATTCAAAGGTGCGTTGGGATTGGCTGGTGCGTTGGGGTCCACTGGTGCGTTAGGATCCGTTGGTGCGTTAGGGTCGACTGGAGCATTAGGATCAACTGGTGCATTCGGATCCACTGGTGCGTTAGGATCCACTGGTGCGTTAGGGTCAACTGGAGCATTAGGATCAACTGGTGCATTCGGATTCACAGGTGCGTTAGGATCCACTGGTGCGTTAGGATTCACAGGTGCGTTAGGATTCACTGGTGCATTGGGATTGGCTGGGGCATTAGGGTCGACTGGAGCATTCGGGTCAACTGGAGCGTTAGGATCAACTGGTGCCTTCGGATCCACTGGTGCGTTAGGGACAACAGGAGCATTTGGATCAACAGGTGCATTCGGATTTATAGGAGCGTTGGGATCCAGTGGTGCGTTAGGATTCACTGGAGCATTGGGATTGGCTGGTGCATTAGGATCGACAGGTGCGTTAGGATCCACTGGTGCGTTAGGGTCGACTGGAGCATTAGGATCAACTGGTGCATTCGGATCCACTGGTGCGTTAGGATCCACTGGTGCGTTAGGGTCAACTGGAGCATTAGGATCAACTGGTGCATTCGGATTCACAGGTGCGTTAGGATCCACTGGTGCGTTAGGATTCACAGGTGTGTTAGGATTCACTGGTGCATTGGGATTGGCTGGGGCATTGGGGTCGACTGGAGCATTAGGGTCAACTGGAGCGTTAGGATCAACTGGTGCCTTCGGATCCACTGGTGAGTTAGGGTCAACAGGAGCATTAGGATCAACAGGTGCATTCGGATTTATAGGAGCGTTAGGATCCAGTGGTGCGTTAGGGTCGGCAGGTGCATTCGGATTCACAGGTGCGTTAGGATCCACTGGTGAGTTAGGGTCAACTGGAGAATTGGGATCGACTGGTGCATTCGGATTCACTGGTGCGTTGGGGTCGACTGGAGCATTGGGGTTGACTGGGGCATTTGGGTCCAATGGAGCATTAGGATCAACTGGTGCATTCGGGTCGACTGGAGCATTAGGATCAACTGGTGCATTTGGATTCACAGGTGCGTTAGGATCCAGTGGTGCGTTAGGGTCGACTGGACCATTGGGGTTGACTGGTGAGTTAGGATCCACAGGTGCGTTGGGGTCGACTGGAGCATTGGGGTTGACTGGGGCATTTGGGTCCAATGGAGCATTAGGATTAACTGGTGCATTCGGATTCACAGGTGCGTTAGGGTCCACTGGTTCGTTGGGGTCGACTGGAGCATTGGGGTTGACTGGGGCATTTGGGTCCAATGGAGCATTAGGATCAGCTGGTGCATTCGGGTCGACTGGAGCATTAGGATCAACTGGTGCATTCGGATTCACAGGTGCGTTAGGGTCCACTGGTGCAATGGGGTCGACTGGAGCATTGGGGTTGACTGGGGCATTTGGGTCCAATGGAGCATTAGGATCAGCTGGTGCATTCGGGTCGACTGGAGCATTAGGATCAACTGGTGCATTTGGATTCACAGGTGCGTTAGGATCCAGTGGTGCGTTAGGGTCGGCAGGTGCATTCGGATTCACAGGTGCGTTAGGATCCACCGGTGCGTTAGGGTCGACTGGACCATTGGGGTTGACTGGTGAGTTAGGATCCACTGGTGCGTTGGGGTCGACTGGACCATTGGGGTTGACTGGGGCATTTGGGTCCAATGGAGCATTAGGATCAACTGGTGCATTCGGATTCACAGGTGCGTTAGGGTCCACTGGTGCGTTGGGGTCGACTGGAGCATTGGGGTTGACTGGGGCATTTGGGTCCAATGGAGCATTAGGATCAACTGGTGCATTCGGACTCACAGGTGCGTTAGGGTCCACTGGTGCGTTGGGGTCGACTGGAGCATTGGGGTTGACTGGGGCATTTGGGTCCAATGGAGCATTAGGATCAGCTGGTGCATTCGGGTCGACTGGAGCATTAGGATCAACTGGTGCATTCGGATTCACAGGTGCGTTAGGGTCCACTGGTGCGTTGGGGTCGACTGGAGCATTGGGGTTGACTGGGGCATTTGGGTCCAATGGAGCATTAGGATCAGCTGGTGCATTCGGGTCGACTGGAGCATTAGGATCAACTGGTGCATTCGGATTCACAGGTGCGTTAGGATCCACTGGTGAGTTAGGGTCAACTGGAGAGTTGGGATTGGCTGGTGCATTAGGGTCGACTGGTGCGTTAGGATCAACTGGTGCATTCGGATCCACTGGTGAGTTAGGATCCACTGGTGCATTAGGATTCACTGGTGCGTTAGGGTCCACTGGTGCGTTGGGGTCGACTGGAGCATTGGGGTTGACTGGGGCATTTGGGTCCAATGGAGCATTAGGATTAGCTGGTGCATTCGGGTCGGCTGGAGCATTAGGATCCACTGGCGCATTTGGATCAACTGGTGCATTCGGATTCACAGGTGCGTTAGGGTCCACTGGTGCATTAGGATTCACTGGTGCGTTAGGGCCAACCGAAGCATTAGGATCAACTGGTGCATTCGGATTCACAGGTGCGTTAGGATCCACTGGTGCGTTGGGGTCGACTGGAGCATTGGGGTTGACTGGGGTATTTGGGTCCAATGGAGCATTAGGATCAACTGGTGCATTCGGGTCGACTGGAGCATTAGGATCAACTGGTGCATTCGGATTCACAGGTGCGTTAGGATCCACTGGTGAGTTAGGGTCAACTGGAGAGTTGGGATTGGCTGGTGCATTAGGGTCGACTGGTGCGTTAGGATCAACTGGTGCATTCGGATCCACTGGTGAGTTAGGATCCACTGGTGCATTAGGATTCACTGGTGCGTTAGGGTCAACTGGAGCATTAGGATCAATTGGTGCATTCGGATTCACAGGTACGTTAGGATCCACTGGTGCGTTGGGGTCGACTGGAGCATTGGGGTTGACTGGGGCATTTGGGTCCAATGGTGCATTAGGGTCGACTGGTGCATTCGGGTCGACTGGAGCATTAGGATCAACTGGTGCATTCGGATTCACAGGTGCGTTAGGATCCACTGGTGCGTTGGGGTCGATTGGAGCATTGGGATCAACTGGTGCATTCGGATTCGCAGGTGCGTTAGGATCCACTGGTGCGTTGGGGTCGACTGGAGCATTGGGGTTGACTGGGGCATTTGGGTCCAATGGAGCATTAGGTTCAACTGGTGCATTCGGGTCGACTGGAGCATTAGGATCAACTGGTGCATTCGGATTCACAGGTGCGTTAGGATCCACTGGTGAGTTAGGGTCAACTGGAGCATTGGGATTGGCTGGTGCATTAGGGTCGACTGGTGCGTTAGGATCAACTGGTGCATTCGGATCCACTGGTGCGTTAGGATCCACTGGTGCATTAGGATCCACTGGTGCGTTGGGGTCGATTGGAGCATTGGGATCAACTGGTGCATTCGGATTCACAGGTGCGTTAGGATCCACTGGTGCGTTGGGGTCGACTGGAGCATTGGGGTTGACTGGGGCATTTGGGTCCAATGGAGCATTAGGATCAGCTGGTGCATTCGGGTCGACTGGAGCATTTGGATCAACTGGTGCATTCGGATTCACAGGTGCGTTAGGATCCACTGGTGCGTTGGGGTCGATTGGAGCATTGGGATCAACTGGCGCATTCGGATTCACAGGTGCGTTAGGATCTACTGGTGCGTTAGGATCAAGTGGTGCATTCGGATCCACTGGTGCGTTTGGATCCACAGGTGCAATCGGATCGGCAGGTGATAAGGTCGTTCCAGCTGATGTATCTTCAGGACCAGTAGTTGTTGTCTGAGCTGGTGTGTTAGGGTCTAAGGGAGCATTTGGGTCTACTGGTGCATTTGGATCGACAGGAGCGTTGGGATCGAGTGGAGTGTTGGGATCGACTGGCGCATTTGGGTCTTCTGGAGCATTTGGATCAACTGGTGCATTCGGATCCACTGGGCTATTAGGATCTGCTGGAGCGTTAGGATCAACGGGAGAGCTTGGAGCATTGGGATCCACTGGAGCGTTAGGGTCCAGTGGGGCACTTGGATCCACGGGAGTGTTGGGGTTGATTGGGGCAGTAGGATCGATAGGAGATAACGTTGTTTCCTCAGGTGCAAGAGTTGTAGTGTCGATTGGTGCATTGGGATCAACAGGTGCATTTGTTCCCCAGTTAGGATCACTGGTTGTATTTGGATCTACTGCCGCGTCGGTTGTAGTATCCACCGGCTCGGTGGGCAGTGTTGATTCCGGCTCAACAGGTGTGTTGGTATTCCAAGCTGTTGTGTCAACTATGGGTTGACCAGTGGTCTCATTGGGAACATTTGTGGTAATGTCCACTGGCGCTGTGGTCGTCTCAATGGGAAGAGTTGTCTCAACGGGCTGCTGTGTTGTAACGGGTGCTTCGGTAGGAACACTGGGTACTGTTGGACCTTCAGTGGTGGAGGGCTTGGTAGGTCTAGTTGGAATACCCGTTGTGGACAGAACAAGGGCCGCCGAGCTACTGCCACCCTGAAGGGGACTATCGGTGATGGTGGTCATCTTCACAACAGCAGCTGTCGGTGCACTATCATCCGGAAGTGCGGGTTTAACTGGCACACATATCTCCAGGCTATCGTTGATGCAACGCGTGTTGGCCGGGCATTCTTGGATTCTGCCCGTTGTTACACCCGAACTACAAATGTGATAGGTCGAGTTATCAATACAAATGGCTGATTTGCCATTACAATCGATGCTTATGATCTTGGCATTGGTCTTCGGGTGCTTATCAAGCATTCCGGCTATCTGTAAAAGCACAAGAAAGGAAGAGAGGAGAGAGGCGGGTAGAGAGAGAAAGAATGGGAGGTTAGTATTACTTTGACTGTGGCTCGCACTGGTGCACTGTTTGTCACAAGTCAGGAAAATATTGGACCGTAACAGATATTACACTGGTTAAGTTATCACTTGCATAGGATATTTCTGAGTCGCCGCCGAGTAATCTCAACGATATCCAAAGTATCAAGAATCCCGGCAGCTATTGTTAGTTTGTTTTCGGGGACAGGGGTGTTTGTTTAGTCACGCGTATCCAAAGCCCGCAAAGTGCCACACAAAATGTTAATAATAAAAACTCATCATTAAAAAAACCAAAAAAAGTATTATACAAATAAAAATTGTAATAAAAAATTGGTGTTTTTTTGTTGTTTTTCTGTGTTTGTTTTATGAGGGGAATGTAGGCGGGTTTACGGGTTTTTTGGGTATTGGGTTTTTTTTTTCGATATTGTTTCGGTTTTCTGTGCGCGTTAGTAAAGTTCTTTGCAATTACCACAAGTATAAGTAAAAATCTGGATATTTTGTTCGTCATCGTCGTTGGATATGTTTTTGGTTCGAATGTAAGATCGTTACTACTCTCGGTACACGCGGTCAAGCCGCTTATATTCAATTTTCCACCAGCATCTACACTTATCTCGCGAATCCCACTGACGCTAACCAAACATCGAATGATTATCTTTTGTTTGTAACCAGATAAGTTTGCGACCAATTTATGATATTGCAGTCAAAAATCTGAGCAATCTCCACCTGTTTTGACTACTGTTTCTAATTATTTTTATTATAATTTTGTTCGGAATATTTTAGTTGTGAATTCTTATCAGCTGACGTAATAGAATAGAGCACACGAAATTCGCCAGTCCAAACAACTAATTTTCTATCATATTTATTTAGAATTTCTTGATATTTAGATAATAAATTAGATTCACTATTTAAAACATTTATAATTTATTTATTTTGGGTTATGATCTTTGTTCTAGGAAGCTTATATTGTTAAAATAGATGCAATTCATATTCTGTAGACATGGATTTGTGAATTGGCGTATGATAAGACGAACTTCTTGAAAGATAATCAACCTAACATTGAAAAGATTTTATAATAATTATCAAAAATGTACATTTGCAGACCATAATATAAAATATCTTTTTAGCGCTAACCAATATAACAAGTCGGCGTTCCAACATTTGCGTATTTGTAATGGAAACTACACATTATCAATATAAGTCGCTCATTTTATCAGACTAGGAAAAAACGTTCCCAGAAAATACCCACAAATAAACAAAATCTCAGTACGTTCTAGGTATTTTGTAAATCAACTTTTTAGGGCTTTCGTTGAAATTCGACGTAAGTTGAGTTAAAAAATTAAAACAAAAATTAAAAATTAACCAAAGTGAGTTAAGCAATCTGTAGAAAGACTATGTTAGTTTATTATCTACAAGAATTTCCTCCAAAAGACATATTAAAGTTTTATTATTTTAGCAGATGATATTTGATATGCCGTGCGATATGAATCAGACCTTGCATGAATAATAAAAGTAATAAAGAAATTATGCTAATCTTGTTAGTGCTTCCGATGGTCATTAACTTAAGCCTCATAATGATCTTTCACACATCTGTCTAATTATCGTACGTAATCGTCGTAGATCTTAATCTTTAATTTGAGAATGCGATAAAAACAAAAAACGCTTGAGATCTGCGCATTTCCTGTGACAAATTTTGCTTTATTTGCACAACTTCAATGTGGTAGAAGAATAATAATGTACTTGTGCTGCATTGGTCTGGCCGGAAATGTGGTTCAGAGTAGATCACTGCAAAGATCATGACTAAGGCCAATTGGCCTTATGTTATCTCTCAAGTTTATAATATGCAACTCACAGATTCTAGTGGTTAGGGCATCTATGTGTATGTACTCATATCTTATAAGTGGATCAAAAAATTAAAAATATACACTTTATTTGTCTGCGAGTCTACTAACCTCCAGTTTTATGACGCAAATAGACCAGTTAACATTATCCGTCCAAACACCCAAGCTACCATCATTTGCTACAGTGTTTTTAGTCTTTTCACAAGCTATCATAATGATCATGATCATGAAATCATCTATTATAAGAGTCAAACAGATGGAAGATTACAGCCTAATGCTGTTGAAGTAATGCTTATCATTTAGATAATAATAAGATAAACAACGCGCAAGTTCTGGACATAAACAAGCCACAAACGTAAGCTGCTGTCAGTCGAGTTGTATAACACAAATTTGTGTATTACAGTGAAGACTAGCTCAATTTTTTGCGAGGTATTTAAAAAATTTACCTATCGAGAAGCTCCTCAGAAATGTGACCAACTGTATGCAAAGGTATTAAGTCTTTTTCGCAATATTATTTGCTGTATTAAGATCATAATGGTATTGCACGCAGGCCAATTCCTAAGAAAAACACTCTCGAGTTTTCATTACGAACTGACATCGTTTATTGAGTTGTATGAATTTTTAAAGGATATCTTATGTACTAATAAACAGAGTTAGATATAGTAATAATATATTCCTGACTTCTTTCTACTTATTGTATTGTCTTATGTACTTATTTGGATAGAGTCGATAGTTGTTTTATATTATGTTGTTTCTCTTTTACTCATTGTCTAGTCTGATCTTATCTTATGTATTTACTATCTGACACATATCTTTTACTCCTTCTTACACCTTGCGTTCTATGTTCTTATTTACTCTACATATCTTTTATTCCTTCTTTCTCCTTGTGCGCTAAGTTCTTATCTGCTCCCGCGCGTATGCAGGCTCTAGATAAGTTAAAGGGATCGGATTGATATGATAGACAAAAAATGTATTTATCTAAATTCTCGAATAGTTGAAAGCAGCTTAAGAACCAATGCCTTTATCAGATGCTGAAATGTAAAAGTTGTCTGATAGTAAATGATATAGATTTCAATGTACCGCATATGTGGGTCCAAAGACCTTCGAGCTACTTCGACTTATTAAGCTACTTAAGTGACCGCAGCTTGCACAACATCTGCACAGTTCCCAGCCACGATGAATGGTGGCGGGTGAAGGTATGGAGAGAAGGGCCTATCGACTGGTTCTTCAGGTGGGCGAATCAAACAACAAAAAATCAACAGCAATTGAGTTGGTTGCTTGTCCATTTATGGCATTGCATATGCCCTTTGAAGCCGGGAATTGCACCAAATTGAGCAATTAAGCGTCCTTCTTTTTTATTATTATTATTATTCAGTTGCTTCATTTAATGCGGTTAAACCATGAAATAAAATATAAAAACGACAGAAAAAAGTGCAAATGCAATGCAGGCACTGCGGTTTTTCATGTCTAGACAATACAATAAATACAGTTAGCCATATATTTGTATTATCATATGAGCACATCCATATGCACATATATGTATATCCTGCATCATCTGCATACTCTGCTGTCGTTCATATACACCGAATAAGTACATATATTTTATAATTGGCGCCAATTTGTTGGCTTATCGCCGCGGCGTATACGACAAAGTGTTCAGCATTACGCACAAATGAGGCACACATTTTGAGCGGACTCGTTAACTGATTGAATGCAACGTGCATCACACGCTACATGCCACTAGCTGAGGTGACACTTTTTGATGCACTTATCATTATCATTATCATTTTCATTACTATTATCATTATAATTATTATTATCATTATCATTACTATTATCATTATAATTATCATTATCATTATCATTATCATTATCATTATCATTATCATTATCATTATCATTATCATTATCATTATCATTATCATTATCATTATCATTATCATTATCATTATCATTATAATTATCATTATCATTATAATTATAATTATCATTATCATTTTCATTATAATTATAATTATAATTATCATTATCATTATCAATATAACTATCAATATTATTATCACTATCGTTATCATTATCATTATCATTATCACTATCATTATCATTGTCATTATCAATTATTTGTTAGCTGCTCCGAAATACCAAGATGTTATTCTTGTTCTTGTCGTCGACGATCCTAGTGAGTTAACTTGACCACTTACTTATCCACCGCTGATCTGAAAGAGACTCTTTCTTCAGCTTTTTGAATCTTCTCTCACTGCCAGCTAGTATTTTTTTAACAGCTTCATTATAAAATAGGCACACCCTGAGTCTCATCTAATGGGCCGTTTGACACGCCAAAGGCACACATTCGACGTGCTAATTCATTGGGCACCCAGTTGAGCCAGAGGCTAGCTAGATTCTGGCCATGTCCCCAAACGATGCGACGTTGACGGCTAAAATTTTGTAACCAGGACCCAGTGAGACACAGACACAGACACACGCATACATAGAGGGACAGTGTTGCTAGAAAGAGGAGCAAAAACAGGAGCTGCCGTCCGTTGCATGCAAATCAAGTGAAAGGCGCGTTGCCAGGCAACCCCCAACCCCCCTCCCACGCATTCTCCCATGCGGTCCGGTCCGCACAGTGCCCCTCTAGCACTCCTTCGACCCCAAAAATTATGCAAGTCGTGTCGGTTGCGCTGCAACTGCGTTAATGTTGTTGGCGTTGCGGCCGCGGCTGCGGCGGCTTCTGTGGCTTTCATTGCAGCGCCTCTTGCCTCATTGGCGTTGCACAAAGCGGGCGGTGGCGGTGGCTAAATTTGCATAAATTAACAATGTTTCGCAATTGCAGTCACTGATGCAGCGAATTCTTGCAGCCCACCCAACACCACTGCACACACCACACCTCTATATGCACAATGAGTGTGTATATGTGTGTGTGTGTGTGTGTCCACCATGTGCAATGTGCGCGTTTTATTGATTTGATGCTCCAATGCACTTATTATCCCTCAAGCAGCCAGTGCCAGTTAATCCCGTGGCGATGCGGCGCCATTTTACACACAAAAACACACACAGTCACTCGCACACTCACACACTCCCATACACATGCACTCACTCTATGCACACATGGGCATTAGGGTGTGCCCGAAAAGTTGGTCAAGTATGCGCAGGAGGAGGCTCATTAGCCAAGCCAAGTGGAATTTACGAAATGCGTGTGCGTTCCCATTGTGAATGTAGGACCAACCCCACATGAACTACTTCGCAATGTAAACTCTTTAAAAATTCTATTATACATATAGTATATTATTATTTTAATAAATATTTGCATATTTACAAACTGCTTCTTACATTTCATATTTTTTCATTTGTTGCCATTTTTATAGCATACTTTTTGGCGTCGCCAATTTATTTAACTTTTTGTACTTTGACATAACCAAATTTAATAAAGCTTTGAATTTCACGTTATTCAAGCATACTTTTTGGATAGTGCAACTTTTTTTTTTGCAATCTACATAGTATTGAATTAAGTTACGCTTTCGTTTGATACATGTATGTTTAAAAACATACATACAAATATTTAATATTATTGGGTTCACTCCAATACAGAATTTTACTACTGCTTTGCATTGTAAATTGCGCTTTTGTATCTGTATCTTTAAATGCATCTGTGTGTTCGCTTGCGTTTGTGTTTGTGTGTGCATAAGTGAGCATAAAAATGGAATCATCATGCAGTCAATTAATCAAACGGTTTGCTGCCAGTCTGACTGCCTGCTGTATGCAGACTGCACACTATCCACGCTAGGTGGCGATTGCTGCAGAACGCCTCAAAGTTACATACAGAAAAAGCGCAACACATACAAAGTGCATAATGTGGCAACACTTAAGCAAGCAATTAAACAACACTGGCTGCGATAAATATGCGCATATGTATAAAGGAAAAAACCTATTTTTAATAAGGATGTTCCAAAAAGATTTGCATAAGATTATACGAAAAATAATGTATGTATATATGTATGAATATTCTATGAAAGCGTCTTACATTGCCGTCGATAAGAAGATCACAGGTATTTTAAACTGTATAGGATTACATATTAAAAGACTTGAATAAAGCTAAATTGGTTTTTTTCTTTTTTTATTATAATTGCTACAGCATTTGAAAACATTTAAGAAAAAAGAAATATGTGTTATTATCTTAGTGGAAACAATTAATAGACCAACTGACTAACTGCAATAACTAACAAGTAGACTTGATATTTTATGGCTGGCTTGCAACGGTCACAAGTGGTCGCAAGGTATGGAGTGCACTCATTTGCAGCCTGAATGATTCGAATTGCAACGGCGACTCCGAGAGTGAATGTCTTAGGATGCTTGGGGCAAATCGTTGGGTCAATTCAATTTGCATTTCAGCAACTAAAACTGAATTTCTTGCAATGCTTCCATAGTCACTAGCAATTTTGATGCTGAGCAGCAGCGGAGCTCATTCTTATCATACTGTTTCTGGATTTGGTTCTGGCTCTGATTCTGGTTTAGGTTTTGGTTCTGCTTGTCCTTGTCGTCCTTGTCATCATCATTGTGCTTATTTGTTTATGTTGCGCAAAGTAAACAACTAATTTTAATTTGCCGCAGGAGCCGCAGACAACGAAGATGATTATGATGATGATGATGATGATGATGATGACGACAACGACAAAGATGACGTCGATGTCGCCGGTCGAGCTTGCCAGTGGGCACTGGGCAGGCAGAGCACAGACAAGGATATTGTATACAGGACATGGACTCCAGCGGGTTGCAGCAACAACAAAGGATTGGATCAGTCGAATTAAATAAAAGAAAGAATCACACACACACACACAAAGTAAAACCGCAAACAAGCTCAGCATATTTGATTTTCTCTCTCTCTCTCTCTTCCATTCTTTTACAGCTTTCTGTCTCATTCATTTTTGGGGGATTTTTGGTCTGTTTTCTTTGTGCATTTCGTTAGTTTGCATTTTGTTTTGACATTTCATTTATGTAAATACCAAGAGCAACAACAACAACAACGACAACTACAAACGGCGCCCATTCAAATTATCTTTAAATAATTTAGTTTTTTTTTGCTGGAGCTGTAGGGTCGTGAGGGCGTGAGGGCGTGGCAGTCAGCTCATAACAACTCTGTGAACTTTGGGTTGATTTTCGGCAACTTTTCTGTGTAACTTTAACTGGACAAAGGACCACGCAGAAAACTTGCTCGTGTGTGAGTCGGTGAGTGTGTGTGTGTGTGTGTGTGTGTGGATGGGGCTGCACAGCATGAAAGCGGAAACGGAAGTGCTTACCTTTAACACACACACACACACACACACTCACAGACACAGGCGTACATTATTATACATGGCATGAAAAACATTTTTTTCTGCGCCTTCAAGTGCTTCGCCCCCTTAAAAAAAAAAAAAAATCGCGTGTATGGGCGTGGCAGCGGGGAGTGAGTAGACTGGCACACACACACACACACACACACACACATAGTCAACAGAGCTTTAAAATATGTCCACAGGTGCACAAGCTGTAACTGCTCGTGTGGTGGAGAAAGGGGATGGAAGAGGGGTGAGAAAGTGGAACTGGAATTGACTTTCAGCTTTTGACTTGTATGCCAAACGAAACACACACAAAATTGCCATTGCTCGAGGGTGGCTTCAAAAGTTGCCGGCGAGTCACTAAAATGGCAAAAAGAAAAGCTTCGAATTATACTCTAATGTGTTTTACAAATTCCTAAAAGATTTAGTTTTAAATCAATTAAAATTATAACTGTTTTAATTTTCCAAATTAAACATAAATATATATACACTACTGGCCAAATTAATAAGTACACTCTTTCTTTTACTATAATAGCTATTGTAAGTCAAGACTTCAAATTTAAAAAATATATTTGGAAAGGTCATCTAAATTCCGTTTGAATACAATAAGTGCCTTTTAAGCAATTTTCAAAAAATAATAAAAAATATAAGCGAAAAGATTTTTGAAAAAATTGTTTTTTGCAGGCACTACTTAAATTGTTTGAAGAATGTTTTTGCATCCCAACATTTTTTTTTAAAAATCGAGGAAAAAAGTTGATTGACTTGATTTTTTATTTCTCACTATATTTACTTTTAAATTCGGCTTCAAACGACGTTTGCTCATATAAATTTAAATTCATCATATATTTATATATCGAGTAAAATATTTATTCCCTATGATCACTTTTTTTATGTTTTATCATCTTTTATCCACTTTTCTAGGTTAGTTAAACAAACAAAGCAAAGTCTTCTATAAGCTGATTCTACTCCCTTAAAATATCTGTTCCCTATATTCGTCTTATATCAATTGATAAACTGCTTGATAAACCCTCGTGATGTAATTTGAATTCTTGGTCTGTTGCGTTTACTGCAAAAGGCTAATTGAAATTTGCCATTAATAATGCAAAAAGGTCTCGGTGAGAAACTTTTAGGTCCACCCACACATGCCGCACTATATGAGTGTGTGTGTGTGTGTGCTTGTGTATCTGTATTTGCGTATGTGTGCGTGCTATTTTAAATATTTCAAATATTTGTAACATTTGCCGCTGCCGCCACTCAAGTAACCAAAAGTACACTACACACCACACACACACACACACACACACACACCACACACACACATACCCATTTGGTTCCACAGACGTTTGGCCCCCGTCCACAATTTCGGCCTCGCCATTTACCGCACGCCAAAAACATCAACGGCGAAGGTGAATGCTTATTTTCTGGTCCGTCAGCCGCCGGCTGATGTCGACGTCAGCGTCAGCGTCGACGTCGGTCTCGACGTCACACAGTTACCACATGTAAAAATACTACCGGTTAGCCGTGTCCCGTGTCCCTCTCTCTTGTCCCATGTCCCGTTTACCTGTACACAAATTGTTCTGGATGGGGTTTCTACTCTGGGTCTGGTTCTGGGTCTGGGTGGGGTTTGAGTTTTGCCTTTACTGGGGGTTGGGATGCTGCGCGAGTTATGCCGTGATTTCGCGATCTGCCGGAGATGCGGGGAATGGGGAGGCAGTGGGGGCGTGGCACTGTGTTGGAATTCTGAGCATCGTTGGCCAAAGGACGCGCAACAACAACAAAAATGAGATATGAAAATATCGAATGCTGCACTAGCAGATGCTCTGCAGACAGCGCTAAGGATTTTCTCTAGCCCAGACTATATTCTTGTATAGCTTCTATGCCTTAATTTAGACACTGTTAAACTTTTTAGTACAGAATATTAATTCTTACACAATTCTTATTTTTCAAATACTTTATTTATTATTAAATTAAATGTAGTATTAAATGAATACTACAAATTATAAACATACTTGTGTGCAAGAAATCTAAATTGGATTAGAATTGGCTAATGAACATCGACAAATTTCAATAGTTTGTCGTATGCAACTAATTATGAGATTGAATCTCACATAGAAAACTTGAAGAGCCAACTGTACTAGAATAAATGGACTGAAGAAGCACAAAAAATAAATGTTTTCGATTTCATTGATGATGCTGATCAACTATATTTACAAATAAAGATATATTATTTGCCTTTTACTGCCTACTCTCAAGCTTGACATACACTGCTAAAAACCAATAATACCCGACCTTCAATATTTTACATGTACAGGGTATAAAAAGTAAAATGTACTCTTGGTAAAGATGAAATGGTTTAAAATATGTGCAGCTGGGGCTGGAGCGGAGGTGGTGTCATATAAAGGAAGCCGGCCGGTAGAGCAGCCTATACCACCCAAATCTCACATGTATGATACACCCACACTCCCATACACACCCACACCCACACACACACACACACACACACACACACACACACACACACACACACACACACACACACACACACACACACACACACACACACACACACACACACACACACACGAATGACAGCAGATATGTCGCGTAGTGTTGAGTGAGTGGCAATGGAAAGAGTCGTCTATTTTGTGTTTATGTAGAGAGAACGGAAACTGTCTTCAAATGCCAACAGAGTACACTACAAAGCGGCATTTAAGTATCATTAAAGGTTTTGGTAGCACGAGAGAAAAATTTATAAATGCTGCTATACAAACTAGTGGAATTATTTCTATAAAAATACAATCTCAAATGTATTTCCATGGAGCTAACTCAAAAGTGGAAATCGCTAATAGACCGGTTAAAAAAAACGTAAATAAGATTCAGATTTGACATAAGAAACTACTTGATTTTTATAATTATGGAATTTCAAAGTCTAACCTTCCCGCATATTTCCTTAAAAGACATTTTATAACATTAGAAGTTTTGATGCCCTACAGTATCTCATAATCTTATAATAAATCTCACCATCAGTTTCAATAGCTATTTATGATTTCAGTTATTTTTAGAGATCTCTCAAATTATTACCAAAAAAGTTGCTACGAGTGTAACAAGCGAATCGATCAAATGGAAATGCCGAGCCGACAAATTGTAGTGCATTCAAATTCAACGTCGCAAAATTTGTGAACATTTTTTTATTTCACTGACTCCCCTTCAATCTTTCTTTTTTTATTTGTTGTGGCTGTTGTTGTTGTTGTTGTCGCCGTTGTTGTTCGTGTCGTTTCGCTTTTTTATTATTTATTTCACTTTTTATTTTGTTGATTGTTTTACAAAACAACGAGAACAACGGGAAGCAAACCGAAACGAATGCCATCGTCCTGGCAAGACAAGAGATTTCTGGTGATGCTGGTGCTGGTGGTGGTGGTGGTGGTATTGGTGGTGGTGCTCATTTTGGGTGCTGGCGAAGGTGGAGGGACAAAAGCAAATGGAAAAAAATCTCTCGAGGCTACTGAAAACTTCTTCTTGCTTTCTTTCTTTCATTCTGGCTGAGCTCAGTCTCCGTTTCTGTGACGTTTCCAAACAGTTCTGTTTGGTTTGGTTCGGTTCGGTTCGGTTTGGTTTATTTCTTGGCCAGTTATTTCTTATGCTGCTTGGTTTTTAGCTTTGCGCCTTGGCGACCTCATCCTCCAGATATCTTTGTCCTCATCCTTATTCCCCACTACCACTACCACTACCCACTTCGTTTCCGGCAGGCTCTTTCAGGATCGTACACGTTGCTCGTAGTTGGTGGTTTAAACACATGAAACAATTATAAAGTTGCCAAGAAATGTAAACCCAAAGAGAAAACAATTTAATTGAATTTAAGCAGGGGTTGTCATATCCTAATGGATTTAAAACAACAACAACAACAGCAACAACAACGACAACATCAAATACAAATAAACCATAATACATAAAAAATGAGAACTGAGCCCAGCGCCAGTAAGGGAGTCTGCAGAATTGAGTTTTATACGCCAACAACAGCAACTACAACAACACCAGCAACAACAACAAGAGTTCAGCAACTACCTTTCAGTCAAAGGGGGCTAGAGGGTATGGGTTTATTCGTATTACCAACTTGCTGGGACGCCAAATGGATGTTGGACCTTTTGTTTGTGTCTGCTGCCTGATGCCACTCGAAACTGAAAGCCACATCCTGTGCTTTGCCACGGGAGTCGCTCAGTTTTGATGGTTCCCCACCTTACTCTACTGAAGTGGGTGATATCTTTTCAGTGGGCAATTACTTATGATATTTATTAGCAGATTATATAATTCGATAGATAAGTTAGGTGTTGCAATCAAGGCTGCAAGCCACCAAAATTTTGGAGAAGATTTAGTTTGATGAGCCAAAGAGAGAGTCTCTTGTATCATTCAAAAACAACTACTATATATTCTCAATTAATTTCTACGTTATCTTAAATTGGAGCCTTAAAATATCTAGCTTAAGCTAACGATTTTATTATTAAGTTTAAAAATTTTCATATTTGTATTACATATATTGAAAAATTGCACTCGACAGTAAACTATCGTATTTTCTCAATTAAATTTCTCTTTCTCAGAAGTTGTTTGTTTTGTAGCCTTTAACCATATATGTAGCTTAAACTAACGATTTTATCATACATTTTGAAATATGTAATACTACAAATAATTAGAAAGGAGTCATTTTTTGAGTCCAGGGGTATACGGTTATAAAGGCTCGAAATCTCGAAATTCAACATTCAAATTAAACATCATTTACAAAAAGATAACTGCAATTGTTGAGTTTTGAACTGCAGCCCACTTCAAAAGGAATGGATAAATCCACATACAATATAACTATTATCGATAAGTGTCAAATGCATGCAATGAGAATTTTTATATTTTAAAGTAAAAAAAAAAAAGAAAATGCTCATACATACCTTTGAACGTTGCACGCCCACCGGCCACGCCCACGCCCACGCCATCTGCCGTTATATCAGTCGCTTTGCATGTTTCCATTGTTGGCGTTGCCGCCTCCGCCCGCTGCGTGATAACGCCACTTTGATTCGTCATTGAAATTGGAATCCGCTTATTCAGACGCCGCCGCTCACAAAATAAATAAATACCAATAGGCATGCAGAGAACTAGCGGTATCTGGAGGGGTCGGAGGTTGGAGGTGACGGCAAAAGCGTTCAGCAAACACGGCGCACGAAAATAAAAGCAAAACAATATTTTCCTAATTTTCGCGCGCGCACGCGACCAAAAAGAAAAGCCAAAAAAACCAAAGCAAAGAAAACTGTCAGCAACAGGCGGACGCTGTCACTGAAGCAGCAGGAGCTCTTGTGCATTTTAGGGGGAAATTGGGTTGCAATACTCCCCAGTAGATAACAGAATGGGAATGGGAAAGATAAATTTATATACATACAAATCTGTACATACATACATACATATATACCCAATTCAGAGCCTCCGACTGTGGATAAAGATGAGAATCCAGCGAAGCGACTCGAGTTGTGTTTGCTTTTTGTTTGCTGTTGATTTCCGCTGCTTCCGATTGCTTTGTTTTTATTGCATAGCTTCAGGTAACTGAAAATTCAGTAGTTTGGGTAACATTTTTGTGATATAAATATGCTGATAGAGCGATAAAACACGCGAATGCACCGAATTTATGTTTGTTTCACTAAGCCGCTACACAATTGTTCACCTAATCAAATGAACATTTCAAACGAACAGATCTGTACGCTGATCAAATGAACGGCTCCAAGCACTGATATTGAGTTCAAGTGAGCCACTGGAACATTTGTTCCCCTTGTCCCCTATCTCCCTCACACTCACCTACTGAACTATTGCTGTTGTCTCGCACCTAATATGACAATTGGTGCAAAATGGCGGTTTGCATACATTTCCGTTACAGGAACAATTGTTTAAATCTCGAATCATTTAAAGAGTGTTTAATTTCTATTTGTGCTTCTATAAAAGCTCGATTAGAAATCTCGTTAAATTTTGCCTTGCATTTAATCACAGTACTTATGTATGTATCTTACCTGTGAGTTACCTGTGTAAATATGCAAGCAGTTTCTAACTGTTGAACTATCAAATTCTGCAAATCCAATGTGTGGCCAAAACTTTCTATTTACACACGACATGTTTGGCTTGCAAAATATGAAAATGTTTTTCCATATTTAAAATTGTTTCTCATTGTTTTTGGTCTGTTGTTGTATTTGTTGGTCGCACGCATATTGTAAAATTGATTTATTTATTCATTTTCATTTTCATTGATTTGTTTGTTTTTATTTAATTTAATAAATTATTTCGACTAAATTAATGGCAAACCAAATCTCCAAATTCTCGCCTTCTCTCTTTCAATTTAGTTCCCCACTCTCTCGCTCTCTCTCTCTATCTCCCTCTCTCTCTCTCTCTCTTTCACACACACACATATGAGCCTCCGGGCTAAGCGACATTTGTCCAGATTGCATGGCTCTCAGCTTTGATTGCTGCCAGGAAACATTTTAATTTTAATCATTGCATCAAACGAAAGCCACGCAACGCAGTTAGAGAATAGAAAAAATAAAAATAAAAATAATAATAACAGCCCATCATATTTTATCATAGATCAACATTATTGTATGGAATATCATCATAAAGCAACCACAAGGCCTATTCGAATAAATCTGTCTGCCATTTTTGTTGAATATATGTATGTATGAATACATATGTATGTATGTAAATATAAGCCCACATTCAATATGAATTTCATCATTAGATGCAAATCACGATTTGACATTTAAATGCTGTAGAGATTTGCAAGTGTTTTAGTTCGAATGTTTTGGAGATTACTTTTGTTTTGTGCTCAAATGTCATAACTTGTCCTAAAGAAAATAAATATTTGTGCCAAATGTTTTGGTACGTTTTTAAGAAACGTCAACATTTAAATTTAAGAAAATAACATAGCTTTGTCGTTTAAAAACCTAATCCCGGACTTTCCATAGTTTTTATATATGTAAATTCAATGCCCGCTTCAAAACATTTTTTTTTTATTGGAATACAAAAAAGGATTTATCTTCGATTTAAATACATGTTTTTGTTATTTTTGCTGATAGTGTTCAGTTGTGTGCATTATGAAATATGTGCATAATCCAATCCGTTGTGGTCAAAATACTTGCAATTCTTTGAGGCTTTAAGCCCGATTACAAAATCGCTAAAAACAAATCGTTAGCAACTATTTTTATTTTTGTTTTGTAGGATATTTTCTGGGCAAACCAACAAAATAGATCCAAAGATTTGTATTTAATCTCATGACATGACCATGAACAGAACTTCAGACTGCCAACAACATTGTCAATATGATGAAGCGGGCTAAATGGACAGGTGTGTGCGTGTGTGTGTGTGTGTGTGTGTGTGTGTATATAAATAACTGGCATGTTGTTGGCTTTTTGCAGCTTGGCGGCATGCATGTTGTTAATTTGTTGCAGCTGGCATTATTGCTGTTGTTGTTTTTGCTGTGGTTGTTGTTGTTATCTGAATCCAGTGCTTTAGGGATTAAAAACACGCAGCTCAACAAACATATTCAAACATACAAAATTTCTAATTGCATAGTGCTCGGCTTGTAAATATCCTGCATACGTTTCACAACTGTCTCAGAAAATGATGATACATGATAAAGTTTACCTTTAAATTCCTTAATTCTTATCTTTTTGTTCTGAAATTTTCAGCATACACAAAGAACAACATTTTTAACTTTAAAATTAAGCTCGTAATTTTTGTGTCATTTTTTATTAACTTATAATTATTAATCAAAGGTCAAACGCTTTTGCTTACGATTTAGATAACTTGTTTATACCCATTGCTCTGTCATTTTACATAATTACAGGGCATGAAATGCATTTATTTATGCAAATTTTATTTTGTTTGTTTTCAATATTTTGGTAACTTTGTCGCTGATATTTCCGCCATACAAATAAACAAAAATGCCAGCAGCCGTCAGCCAGGCGCAAATGTGTTTGTTAAATTTCACAAGCACACACACACACACACACGGAGACACACACACACACATACACATATGTTGCCTGTACATGACGGCGCATTATTTTCCATTTTAATAATTCAAATATCAATTTGTTGTTACATTAAATATTTAATTTGTACTAAAATGTGTTAAATTCTTTTGGGTATTATAAACATATAATTCTATATACAAACACACTCGCACATACACACACACACACACACTCACACACAGGCACAGAGACATGGCTAACACATGTGTCATGCAATTTTTGGTTTGTTTAATTACAGCTTAAAATCGTTGATTAAAAAACTGGCATAACAAACTAAACAAAAGCGCAATAGTTTTGTTATTCTAGTCGCAGCTTAATTGAAATAACTATTTGATCTAACAACTATTTCAAAGTTTTGAGTTTCTTCCCCTTTTTCGTGCTGTATGTTCTCTAATTTCGTTTTGCTGTTTTCCGCTTTTAACCCCAAAGTTCTTAAATTATTTATAAGTAAACTGAAAAATGTTTTCCAAAATTTTCGTATATTAATTTAAAGCTGTAGCACACAATTTGCCACATATTTAAGCTTATAATTTGATGTTGAACACGAAGTTACAAAAAAAATAGATATCATCTGATTCAAGTGCATAACGACATCAATGTTGCCCTAGCTTATTGTAGAGCACATAATTAACACATTGTTTGTCACTTTTGTGGGCTTACCACAAATAAGCAACAGCCGATGCAACAGAACAGTTGAACAATGCGACCAAATACAGTACACAACACTATTAAGCCGATAAATCCATTGATTCGAGACTTATGGCCACTTCATAGCAACAACAAAATAGCTTCCACTTATTTAAGCCCATACACAACTGTACCAACTGTCATCAGATAGCGACAATTAATTATTGTTTGTAAATATTAAGAAAAAAGAGCAGAATAATGTGTATATAAAATTCAATATGGTCATATAGTTGTGTTGCTCTGAAACGTTTACGAATAAGTCACAAAAGGGAATTCAAAATGTTTGTTTTATGAAAAGAAAGAGAGATTAAAAGTAAAAATCAAAACTGATTTGTGTAAAGCGCTTACGAATGCCAACATAAGAAGTGATAAAGGAGGAAAGACAATATAGAAAGATAGGGATGAAAACGGGTAAGAATGCGATAAAATAGAGAATTGAAAGGAAAATATGCTAACAAGTAGAGAAGAAACTAAACACAAATTAAATAAGGAAGACAAAGAAAGAGAGCTAAAACTATTATGAAAATTAAACTTAAATGAATTTACGAAATTAATAATAATAAATATTTTGAAAAAAGAATGGCAAATGTCAGTAAAACGCTTAAGAAATCGAAACAAAAAACAGTGTGACAAGTTGGATAGTCTTAATATTATATATTGTATGTACTTATATGTAATCACAAATTTACTACTTAAAATCTTAGAATCTCTGAAAATCTCTCCATTCATTTCCATTCACAAATTTGCTTTTCCGTTGATAAACGTTATTAAGTTTATTAATAAACTTTGTGAGCCTAAACTGTTGTCCTATTGGAATGTCGTAATTGAAAGTGTGTACTTACTAAGTTTAAGTTAAGCCAATCAACAGACTAACCAAATATCAGTTGAGATGCGAGCAGAGACTTGAAAGTGAAGTGAGGTCTTATGCTTCGGTACTAATAAATGTAAGTATGAATAGGTATGCACATTTCATGAGGTGCTTTATTATAAGGAGTGGACTAGGGAGACTCGTTGCCTAATTGGCTGACACACTACTCGAGTCGGTTGTTGGACAACTTTGGCATTTCCCTGGACACATTGGTCATATCCTTTACTTTCTGCATGATACGTGAAGTCCGATGATGATGATGATGATGTGCCGGAAGGAGGCGAGGCATTGTTTTATGCCAACAGCTAAAGTTTAGCCGCTTTTAAATGACGATGATGATGATGGTGAGCATGATAGTGAGGATGATGATGATGATGATGATAGAAGCACCAGCTGCAAATCCCCACAGAATCGCAAGCACTGCCGATGCGCCGTAGCCTCTAACCGTTACCTTGGCGATCCAAATCGCAGGCAATCAAGTGTAAAATCATAGAATTTTTAATTGATTCCACCGTCGCAACGCAGCGCAACGCTATACAAGTTTGCTTTAGTATTTTTTCTCATTTTTAATACCTTTCCCAAGGGTATAACAACTATATTGAACCATTCCACAAATATGTTGGAGCAAAAAAGATCATTCAACTTTCCTTCAGCTTATTTGAGCTCAGCTTTCAACAAAGCCATGTAGCTGAATCTTGGTAGAAATACCTTCTTTTATTATAAATCTGACTAATGAAGCAAAGAGCTCGATTTAAAAACAATTATATACACAATTGCAAATCTCAAATTTCTCCATGATTAACATTTTTGATTTTAGCATGTATTTTTTTTTTTTTTTTTTTTTTTTTTCGTAAAAAATTTGTATATTTTATTTAAACAGGTTTTCTGCTACCTTTAGTGGCAACTTAATCTAGTTTTACATTTAAGGGAAGGAACAATTAATCACAGGTGAAACATATGTACATATATAGAATTATATTATTTACAGATTATTATTTACAAGTCAATGAAGAAATCTAGTAGGGAGATCCAATGGATGGCACCTTTTGAGTCTTCTCTTTCTGGGTTTGGTAGTTAGTCGTCTGGCTAGCGCGTTAGGATGACCACCAAGTCGTTGAAGGTACTTCGATGCCTGAAGTTGCATAACATCGCCCACTTTAGGAACCTTTAAGTCTCTTTCGATGTCCCTATTTCGGATGTACCATGGTGCGTTGCATATTCGCCTTAGGATTTTTGATTGAGCAACCCTAATTTTATTTAAATTAGTTTTTGCCGCAATGCCGTAAATTTGTAGCGCGTATCTCCATATAGGGCTTAAGATGGACTTGTAAATGGTGACTTTGCTGTACAATGACAGTTTGTTTCTCGGAGCAAGTAACCACGCCATCTTTCTGGCTTTTGCCATCACGGACTGTCGAACCATTGTTGTATGGGCTTGGAAATTCAGTTCCCTGTCCAGTACAACACCTAAATATTTGTGGGAGCTCTTGTGCGTAAGGGTGGAGCCCAGCATTGTTATGCCACTGCACGACATTGTCCTTGTTGCAAAGGTAACATTTGCACATTTGCTGCTGTTGATGCCTATGTTCCATTTCGCAGCCCATTTCTCAAAGCTGCACACGTATTGCTGCAAGGCTTCCGTAGCTTGACGAATGCTTGGACTTCTGGTCAACACAGCAGTGTCATCCGCGTAGGTTGCTATCAGCACGTCGTCCTCGTCTAGTCCAGGTATAACTCTTGAGGTAGGCATATCCGCTGTAAATAGGGTGTATAGCGTAGGGCCAAGAACGCTGCCTTGAGGGACGCCTGCCAAGATTGGACGCTCCGAGGATTTTGCGCCGTCGACAACTACTTTGAAGCTTCTGTCCTTAAGAAAACTACATACAAGTTGGAAAAGCTGCGGCGTTAGGATATTCTTGATTTTAAAGAGGAGGCCATCATGCCACACCCTGTCAAAAGCTTGCTGAATGTCCATGAACACAGCTACTGAGTACATTTTTTGCTCCATTGCATCTAGGGCAAAATTGACTACACGATGAAGTTGCTCCGGCGTGCCGTGACCTTGTCTGAATCCAAACTGCCACTTTGGAATTCTTTGAATCACGGGATCGAGCTGCAGAATACGGTTGAGGATTACCCTTTCCGTCATTTTCCCTAGCGCTGAGAGCAGGCTAATTGGTCTGTATCCATCAACTTCTGTGTGTTGTTTCTCTGGTTTTGGTACCATAGTTATCAGTGCGGTTTTCCAGCTGTTTGGGAAGTGACCCAGCCTGAGTATACTGTTGAGGAGCAAAACTATAAACAGCAGGGCTTTTTTGGGCATAAGTTTTAAGGTCCTGTTATCCAAAAGATCCTCACCCGGTGATTTTTTGGCCTTCAGATTCTTGATTTGCTGCACCACCTCTTGCAGTGTGACTGGCTTTGCAGGCAAGGACATTTGAAACGGCTCATCCAGACGTAGCTCAACCGCCCTTCGAATAACCGCAGATGATAATCTAAAAGGCTTAAACCTTTCCTCTAAGCTGTCTGCAAAGATTTCGGCCTTCTGCTGACTTGAGTAACACCAACCGCCTGCTGGGTCTTTAATAGGAGTTTTCGGAATGACAACTCGTTTAAAGCGGCTCGTTAGCTTCCAGAGAGTATAGTTAAAGGATGCATCTGGACCAGCACTCTCTAAAATGTCATCAATTTTTCTTTGCTTGACTTTTGCAAGAACCTTTTGCAAACGGTTTGATAATCTTAAGTAGATTTGATGTATACGAATATCACCCGTTCTTGCATATTCTTTTCTCACTCTTCTTTTCAGTCGTAAGAGGGCATCGGCACTTGGTGGAAGAGTAACTTGTCGACGGTGACTTGGAAAGCATTGATTAACCGGAGTAGCGTAAGATGCAGCCAATATTATGTTTCTCATAAAGGTTGAGATTGCATTTTCAATGTCATCTGGGCAGTTTATTTTCGTGTTAAGGTTGACTCTTCTATCCAGTTCAGCTTTAAAAATTTCAACACTAGAGCCGCGTGGGAGAATGCATTGCTTCCTGGCTTTAAGTTGTGGAGCATGATGCAGTGTTGCTAGTATTGGCAGGTGATCTGATGAGAGCTCATACTTAATTTCAACTGAAAGCTGATTTAATGCGATTCTATTGACAATAAAGAAGTCCAGAGCAGAGGGTGTAAGCCGAGTGTTGTATGAGTAAAACGTTGGCTCGCCAGTGGCAAGGATCTCGCACGTGCTGTTAATGATGGCCTCTTGCAAGTGCTTCCCTCGAGAGCAAGACCTTGTGTTACCCCACCATGAATGCTTTGCGTTAAAATCACCGCCTGCGATGAATCTGTCGCCCAAGCTTAGAAATAATTGTTCAAAGTCAGTTTTACACCAAGGTTGGTTTGGAGGTAGATATATAGAAGAGATTTTGATGCATCCACCATTAGTCGGCACACTCACGCTGGCAGCCTGAATATTCAGTCTTGATATAGGCTCATTCTGTGAATGAGCAATAGATGATCGTATAAAAACAGCAGATCCACCCTTCGCGGTTTCACTGGGATGATTAGCGTAATATTGGTCGTATCCTGGTAAGTATGCTCTCAGGCCAGGACGCATATGTGTCTCAGTTATCAACATTACATCAATTGCATTTGCACTAAGGAAAAGTCTAATTTCATCCATGTTTTTGACTAACCCTCGTGCATTCCATAATCCGATTTTTAGTTGTAAATTGATCATTTTGAAATAAATTTCTGCACAAGGTCACGGAAGGCTTTGTTTGCCTCCATCGTATCTTGTATGAGCTTAAACATTTGGTCCATTCTGCTATTTAAGTCGTTTATAGCTTTTTCCAATATTTTAAATTTGCTACTGAGATGCTGATCTTCAACTCCATCTACCAAGCGGGAGCTATCCTGCATTGTGTTTACGTTAATATATTTCTCTCCACGCGATCTTGTCATGTCTGCATAGGAAAAGCCACTCCTAACAGTAGCATTTGAAATGACCTGTGCTTTGACTGGATTATTTTTATTCTTGCTTGTGGTTGGCAGTCCATTTTCCGGTAGTCTGGCAGCTGGCTTAAGCTTCTTGCTAAGCTCAGTTCTGACTGAACAACTTTTAGAGCTGGATAAGTGGTCATCACCACAATTGGCACAAATAGATTTATCACTATGAATAAGCTCACACGATTTCGATCCAGTATAGTGATCACCTGAGCATTTGCCACAAACTGGCTTTTTAAGACAGTAGTTTCGAGTATGCCCGAAATCTTGACATCTGAAGCATTGCACCAATTCTTTGCTTGGCTTTGCCTTCATCACAGTTACTCTGTGTCTACCAATTTGAGTAATTTTAAGTGCCTCTACAACATTTGGTGTCTTCTTTAGGTTAACGTAAAACATGTTCTGTCTTGTTTTTATATTATTTATTTCTTCATCATCATTTTCATTGATTTCAATATTACGCCAGTCTGGCTTTCTGGGGCAATAGATGTTCATGACTGTATGACCCTTTTCAGTAAACGTGCGCTCAATCAGTTGTTTTGGAACATTTGGATGAATATCTCGTATGACTAATCTGAACGGAGTATCCTCTCTTAACTGATGGTGCCAAAATTCACAATTTTGTTTGGTGAGCATATTAACAACTGCTCGAAAAACCTTGGAATCTTTTGTATATATACGCGAGACTCCAAATCTCGATGTCCGAATGTCATAATCGTCAGCTGTGATTACAGAATTAAGGGCTTCTTCGAGTTTGCCCATTTTGTTCACTTGCGGAACGCAGATAGCTGGTGGCTTTGTCATTATGCTTTTCTGCTGCTCATTGCCAGCTACACTTTGTTTGCTGGCCTCTGCATGCTCATGTTGATCTTCTTCGTCCAATTCCATTACATACTCAGCTTCTTCAGATAGTGCTGCGAAGCGATTGTTTTGAAATGCTACCGAAGAGGTGGTAGCAGGTGTATTGTTTTGACGGCCCTTGTTTGGGTGATTTTTGTAAGTAACTGTGTGTGTATTTTTCTGGATTGCTTTTGAGACTTTGTCCGTTCTTTTTTGTTTTTTACGAAGAGAAACCATCGGCATCTGAAAAGTGCAATCATTTGCTTGGTGTAATTTTTTGGCTAAGCTTGAGTTAGAAACTTCAGCGGTGCTTGATAAGGAACATATGCTGCCAGCTGCGGTGTTTGCTGTTGAGTAATTTGGTTGACAGCTTCCATTTGAGAAAGTTAATGTGCTCGTAGTAATAGTGCTTGTAGTCGTTGCGATCAAGTTACTATTGTAGTTGAAGGTTCCAATTGATTTGTTCAGATCCTTGGCTAGACTGGCACGCAGCTCTGCTGATGTACCAGCGATTTTCCTCATCTTTTCAGTCGCAGACAGCTTACCAGTAAGCTGGGGATGATCAGATGAGTCTCCTTCCATTATTGGGCAATTCACAAAATTTGTTTATTTCAAATTTGCGATTGCCCAGCATCAAGAATTGTTTGCTGATAAGAAAACTGAGCTTTTGATGCCCCTCGTTTGCGGCTGCGCGCAGAGCGAGGGCAGTAGTCTTGCCCACTGGACAAAAGCTTACTTCGTTTACGGTGTTTTTTCTTATCTCTTGTTACCAACACCGCTAAGCAGTGTCTAAAAATAGATTAAGTGCAAGATAAGCACACAGAATTCGGTTTGGTTATTTAGAACTTTTCACAGCGCGACACGTCCGTCTTCAGCGAATGCATGAGAAGTACTGAGCATGTATTTTTTAAAGAATATTTTTCAATTATTATTGTTAAAGCGTAGTACGCTCTAGCTGAAAACATTTTGGACGCTCGAAATGTTCGATGTTTTGAAGTCCGGCCTTACAAACTTCAATGTGACAGCATAATACCAAAAATCACTAAAAAGTTGAGAGATTGTTGGTCTTTTGCTGCTGTGGTCACACTGTTGCGTCAGCTGTGCACAACAAATAAACAAAACAAATAAAACATAGAGCACAACAAAATAGAGAAAATTGACCAAATAGACATGATTTGAGAAGTGGCAGCGACTAATACCCTATTTATTAAACTAAAAATTATTGATTATAAAAATCAAGTCAATATGTTTTTTTTTCGGTCAAATCTCACAATATTGGCCTCTGTTGCACCTCTTCAATCAGTCTAATTCGCTCTTTGTGTTCAAAGATCTCAATTCGGCTTTTATTTTGCTGCTTGTTGGTCGCCATTTCTGTTCAAAAAGATTTTGACCTTTCAAAACATCGATTGAATCGTTGTTTTGAAAGGTCAAAATAAAGCTGCCATCTGTTGACCAAACAGTGTTGTAAAATGCCAGAAAATATTCTGAGCTGCCCATATTTAGGTACAGCGTACATACGTTTAGAAATGGCCTTACAAAATAATTTCGAGCATGTTTGCAACCCTTTTTTTTATATGGAGTTTTGGCCTTGCAAAAATATTTTCGGCTAGAGCGTACTATGCTTAAATTAAAACAATATGCTGGTGAAATGGTAACCAATCAGCATTAAAATAGTCAAAAACAAACGAAGCATTTGATTTTACTGAATGAAATTGGTAAAGAGCCATTGAGAAGGAGCTAAAAAATCGTACTTGAATCAAGTATTTCGTAGATGGTCTATAAATAAAAAAATTATAAACAAACATTTTATAAATTTAATCTCGGGTCAATCTATTTTTGATATAGTTTTTAGTATTTCTTTCAAGATCAGTTTACTTTACGGTAAGCGTATTGCATCTTCGACGTCTGACAAGAAGCTAAGCTCTCTTACTATCTTTCTCTTTTTCTGGCCTCTCTTATTGTTTTTTCTACTCCTGTATTTTTTTGCTTCGCCTCTGTGCGTGGCGTGAGGGCAGGAGAGGGGAGAGGGTAGAGGATTCTAGGGCACTTCTAATGCCTCGGTTGCCGTAGCCGTCACAGCGGGTTTTTTGAGTTAATTGGCAGTTGTTCCAACTCATATTGTAGTTGTTGTTGTTGTTGTTTCTGTTGTCCCAGTGTTGGCCCAGTGCGTCATTCTAGCTGTTGGCTGGAATGGCATAACCTCGAAATAGATCCCTCAATGCTGCTGACTGCCTGCTTGACGTGTCGCCCAGTCGATGTCTCTCTGTGAATGTGTGTGTGTGTGTGTGTACTCGACATTGGGCCAAGTTATCGTATGCGTTGCCAGTTGCAGGTAGAGTTACCATTGCCACTCGGCCAATTGAATTGTCCAGAGGATGACGCACAGCATTCAGTTTGTTGTTCGATTTTAGTTTGGTTTTAAGCGCCTCCTGCCTCCGACTAAGAACCTTCTCCTCTGTACACCGTCTCCACCATCGATTACTCCATCGATATCCAACGATTCGTTGATGTTGAACAAATGCAATTGAGCTATGTGATGTGGGTGACGGCTGTAACAAGCGGGGATCAGGTCAGAAGGTGGATTCAAATATTTGCGGGGCAACGGCAACAGGAAGCTGCCGAGGGTAACTGTAATCAATTCTGCGCATATGCATGCATGCATAGATGATTTCAACTGCAGAAAACTCAAAACTCAAAACTGTAAACGGTAAACGCAGTTGCCAAAAAATAATCGAAGAAAAGCCATGAATTCTCAAATGAAACTCGACTCGCATATTGTTCAGCACACAGAAAGAAAAGCTCTTTTCGGCGCTTGACTGCGCTTAAAATGCAAGCAACAATATGCAGGATTGAAGGACTCGTTTTAGAGGATTCTTTATAAAAACATAAACATAAGCTGAAAGCACCTAAAACAACTGAAGTTCAATCCAAAGCTTTCATTGTATTGCATGTAAAACTTTGTGCAGCTTAAGCGACATCAGCTAATTCAAAAGCTCTTGCAACAGAATGCTTGAAAGAACTTTCAAATCATCAGCTTCAATGTTTCTAAATCAAAGCTGTTTCATTATAAAATTAAATAAGTTCAAAATACTGAGAATATTATTAGGACTTCTCATTTATAAGTTCTAAATCTAATATTTTGTAACGTAGCTACATTTCTCTGTCAAAAGCATTTCCCAGCTCATGACTGACATTTAAACACTAGTTTTTTTAAAAAAGGGAACTTATTTAAGTACTTTTTCAGCTCATATTCAAAAGCTTTCTCTTTTTTTCTTCAAAAGATTAAGTAACATTTTAAAAGTTTCTTAAGAGAATCAATATATTGAATCCTAAATATTCATTTACCTGCCCTCAACTATTCTTGCTTTAAGTGAGGTACATAAGCATAGAGAAGGTTTCCTTACGCTTTGAAGCACTATAATAGATCGTTAGCTTAGCAAAGTTAAAAGTTATGCAAGCTCGGCGAGCTTTTCTTCATAGGGAAATCCCCCCAAAATAAGTAAAGTTTCCGTGGGCCGTTCAACTTTTGATGTCGCCGGGAAATGTGGAAAGACGAGCATAGTCTTAATGCATGTCGCCAATTTGTGCGCTGTCGTGGCGAAATCCACTCGAAAGCCATAAAAAACCAGCGTGCAAAATCGACTTGAGCTGCAGCTTTGACAAAAAGAAAAAGTGGGTGAAATAGCAGAGAAGGAGGAGAAAGCGAAAGCTGAGGCGGAGAGAGTTGGAGGCGGGCTCAAAGCCCATTAAAAAGATGCCAACAAGGCAATTGTCAAATGTAAATGGCCGTCGTAATAGATGTCCACGTTCACGTTCTCGCCCATGGAACAGGACCAGGACCAGAACCAGGACGAGCACCAGTCGCAGGACCAAGGCTCAGGCTCAAGCACGAAACGCAATAATTTGCAAATTTGCTCAAATAAATTCCATGCAGAGAGAAGCGTCGAGGCGAGAGCCTAAAATATTTGCTGCGCCAAGCCACTGGCAAATGTATGCAAAGTCCCAGAACGGGAAAGGAGGATGAGGCCGAGGACGAGGCCGAGGATGAAAATAAAGCAGGCAGGCAGGGGGATGGGGAGTTGGGAAGACAACGAGCGGCAGCGATTGCTGGCCATGTCCAAGCGCCTCCTTTTCTAAGGCCGCACTGTCTCTCGCCCCCTTGTCAATGATATGCAAAACATTTGTAACGCCAACGTTCCAGGCGCAGAAACCCGGAGAGGAAAGCCCAGAAGCCAACGTCAGAGATAAGCGCCAATTGTAGCCAATTGAAGGCGGCACAGCGTGGCATAAATAAATAAATAATCGATTGCAACAGACAGGAAAAGTGAGGACAAAGGGGGTGGAGGAGGGGAGGGTTGACAGCCTGGCCTACAGTCTGGCATCGGCAGCGGCAGCGGCATCGGCATTGGCATCGATGCCAATGCCCTGGCAATTAATTGGCCATTTGTTTGGGCCGTCGTCCATATGCCAGGCAGTCATAGCTTCAGGTCCGAACAACAGCTACAGCTTCAGGCCTTACTCCTGCTCCAGCTCCTGTTTCTGTTCCTCTTTCTACCCCGACTGTCGTGTCACGCACTGACACTCACGCACGCTGCGGCGACGGCAACTTCGACGGCGACACTTGACAGGCGCTACAAAGGCGACAAATCCCCCAAACGCTGATGAGAATGAATGAGCTGACGGCCAGAGTTACACATGTACGTATGTATCTATCTATAGCTATTTCCACCTCACTCTCATTCTCCCTCTCTCTCTCTCTCTTTATCTGCTTTCATTTAGTGGCCCATTGGCATTGACCAACTTTAAAAAAGAAAAAAACATTGCATTTTGTTTGTGTGGAAACCATTTAAACGTACATTTTATTTGAGCGAAGCTTTCGACACTGTACATGTATTGGTGAGCTTTTGCAAGTTTGCATCAATTTCTAAGCAAAGTTGCTTTTGACAGTGTGTGTGTGGGACTTGTGTGTGTGAAAAGCTTTCAAAGTTAGGAATTGGAATTGTATTCCTGTCGATAATCTTATGTATATTTCAGAGTCCGGCTGTAAGTCACGCTCTTTCCTTTTAACTTATGATCTTATCTTTTGTATTCTATATTACAAATATGAAGTTCATTATTTAAAAGCTTATATTTCCTTTAGTTAGCTCCGTCCCAAGCCAGGTTTTTCAATCGTATGTTTAAAATTTCAATTAAAATAATATATGTGACAATCAGAGTTTATAATTTTAGTAAAATGAGAAAAAACAAATTTGATAGAAATAAAATAAAAATTATTTTTTGAAATATTTGTTTATGATACTTTAAAAATAATTCTGCACAAAAAAATTTAACATCCACATCGAAAAATCTACAACTCGATTTTTGCTAAAGCAATTTTCAAGAAATTTAACCCATTACTTTTTTTTAATCAATCGAGTTTATCAATTCAAATTTCAGGAAAAATCTAAAACTCACTGTAATTTGTTCATCATAAGCCATTTACGGAATAAAGTTAGCTTAATTATGACAGGGGTTGATTAAATGTTAAAACTTGAAACATAAAATTTAAATGTACGAAAAAGATAAGAGCGCAAAAAATGCAGTTGTTTAAACATCGATATTTTGAGGGAAAACTATTTGATCGCTACAAATAAAATTTGAATGCAGAATGAATATCGAGGTCAAACAACGATCAAAATGACTGAAAAATCTGTTGAAATTAAAGTATAAAGTTGCTCAGAATTTCGATCTAGTCATTTTTTCATACATTTATAGTATAAACACTATAAATCTGATATTAAGCTCAATTCAATCTTTGGAATGTTTTTTTTTTCAAATAGTTGGCTGGTATTGAAAAACAAGATTGAACCTATTGAAAACAATATGCTAATTCACAGCTAAAAGGTAAAATACGAGTACTGCTGACGGAAATCTTAAATCTAAATATTGAAAGCTTACATTTCTTTGCACGTCAACTTTCAATTATCACTTATATATACTATACCGAATAGCGATTCGATATAGTATATATAACTGATAATTGAAAGAATAGATTTACATCACTATTCGGTATCGTATACATAGTATAAGTGATAATTGAAAGTTGATGTGCAAACAAATGTTTTTCAGTATACATATGGGCATTTCCAAACTCGCGCACGGGACATTCGTACACATTCAAAGTAAAAAATCGGTAGAAAGGAAACGGTTTTTTTTTCTGATGAAGGGTTTAACATATAGCATTTGATTAGCTCTTTCATTGGTGCAAAGATTGATTTTGGGTAATTTTTCATTTTTAAGATAATAGCAAAATTCAAGTGATTCGCACGGGACACGAAACGGAAGTGACTTGTGAGGTCAACCAATTCAAACGCCAATTTCAGCGAATTCAGAGGCAATATTTTAATGCAACTAATTTTAAGTTCTTGTGCATTGATGCCTCTTAAAAATGGTTATGATTTTTTTCAAAGATGACTTGCACTTTTTTTTTAATTCAATTTGACGTAAATTCGCACAGGACATCGCGCACGGGACATTTTTTACCATCACTATTTTAATGTTCTTTCTGTCTCTCTATTTAAAAATTATATGTCCAAAACAGCCCGAAAACTTATTTAAATTAAATTTTCAATGTATTTCTTTGAATTAAAATCGTTAAAATACAAACGGTCCATTTTGGAAGTCAATTTTTAAGAAAATTGACATAAATATGAAAAAGTGAATTTATTCCAATGTAGAATCTATATGTTCATCCTATTGAATTTCTTCTAGTGTATATTGCTAAAATAAATAACTTAAATACATTTCTGGAAGAAAATTTCAAAAGATGTGAATTTTTGATCAATTTTACGTTTTTGGCCGCGGTGGACCTTTCTGTGGAAATGCCCATATGTATATATTACACATTTCTAAGCCTGTAAGCTTTCAATATTTAGATTTTAGAATATCCGTCAGCAGTACTCGTATTCTACCTTTTCGCTGTGAATTTACATAACATATTGTTTTCAATAGGTTCAATCTTGTTTTTCAATTCCAGCCAACTATTTGTCAAATTTCATGATTAATTTTCATTAGATTCGATTTTATCCGAATCTAGAATGGGAGGAGGAATATCTACAGATTTGGGAAAATTATCCAGTTTATCCGCGACATCCGAGAGGCGACAACATTGGACGAGGCCATAGACGGGATAATGCTGCAGCTTGCTAAACAGGGTATCCTTGAGCCAATCAACTTCCTGGCACATGCTGCTGCATAAGCCCACTCGCTCATTGTTGGTTATCTGTATGAGTTGGATGTGACAGGGATTTAATGATAAGAAATCGAGAATAATGCTAAGTTTTATACATACGAAAGGCGAATTATGGCCAACCACAATAAACTCGTCTGTGCCGTTTAAAGTTGGTTGCAGAGCGCGAATGTGGGCCCAGATATGAGCTGGCACTGAGACAGTCTTGCCGTTCTCCAGATCGATGGTCAACTGACGAGTCTCGTTGCAATGCTGCAGACTGGGGAGATTCACAATGCCAGAGACACCGACGCGAACATCATATTTGCCATTTAAATTAGCCTTTTGTAGAGCATTCAGCAGGTGCCTCCAGTTGCCACTGCGAAGAGCACGCAGCCAGACAATGCCAAGCATATTATCAAAGGTGGATAGATCACTTTTGAAGGCCTCGTCCTGTATCAGATTCTGATAGTCGAAGGTCTCCTGACCAAACAGTTGCTTCAATTGTGTATCCCTGCCAAAGGCTTTGGTGATGTCCAGAGTACTGTAGGGATTGAACAAAGTGTATGTGTTGGTGTGTGTGTTACACAGAAAGAAAATATCAAGTATTTCGTACTTAAAACACCACATTTCCAACAATCTTTCAATTCTTATATATCAATCTTATTTTAAGTACGAAATTAAATTAATTTAGAATTTTTAAAATAAAATTACTTTAAGACGTTGGTGATTTAAGTACAATTCAAACTTGATTGGCAAAGGCTTTAAGGATACGAAAATTAAAAAACTTGATATATGATATTTCGAAATTAATATGTTGAATTCAATTCCCGAACTTATAATAAGAAATATGGTAATTATTTCTAAATATGTAAGAGTTGTACAAGATATAAAACACGTCGTTCTTATATCAAGATTATTAGTAGGTACTTGGTAATCGACTTTGAATGCCCTTTTTCAGTAGTTCGGCCTTAAATCAAGTATAAAATTGAAGTGAAATTCGAGTTCATTTGAACCTCATTTTAGTACGACTTTTTTCACAGTGCACGAGCATAATAGAGAAGGGACTTTTGAGTGTTACCTGATCTGCTTGAAGACTCCGCTTGTATCGGATACGCGAACGTCGAGTCCCAGTGAATCCATTTGACCATCCTGAGTCTGCGTAAAGTTTTAAGCTAACATTCATTTACAATCTGCAATTACAATTAACCACTTACCTTTCCAATCACATTCGTGGGATACGCCGTGTAACTTATGTACTTCATCTGCTGTTTTACTATATCATAGCATATGGCAAGATTCTTTAGAGATCCCAGTGCTCCGAAACTGAACCCAACTACTAGAGTCATGAAACCCTCGCAGTCGGGCAAGGCCGTCTGACTTTCATACATCTCCATCGATTGTGTGTCTCTACATTGAACGCTATTTAGGTTGAACTCGCCGTAATCCGCTAGTTTTGAGGTAAATCCGTTGCTCTTGCATAGAAGCTTTAGGTGCGGATCAGTTGATTGTCTGTCTCTGTAATTTCTTTCACCGCTTTGAAAAGAGAGAAAAAAGAGTTTTAACGCCGCAGTGAAGAGTACTCGACTAATAAATGGCACTCAAAAAAAACTTGCAAACTACTGCTAGATGGCGCCAGCGCTTCTTTCTTAGCTGTACACAGAAAAAAATCCAATCTAGCATTTAAGCTTAAAATTCTTGATTGTAGCATGTATTTTTTTTTAGAATGTGTTCAGAATATTATTTTTAAATTAACTCAGTATTCAGAAAAAAAAAGCAAACACTCAGCAGAAAAATGGTCAAAAATTGCATTGCAAAATCAAAACATTTTCAAAGAAGGAATTATAAAACCGTACTTGAATCAGGTATTTTGTACTTGGTTTAAGAATATAGCTTCACGAAATCCTAGATATCTTATTTCCGTGTAAAATATCGAAATTATATCCTTTTTTAACTTATCTACATCAATGGATCCTGATTAAATATTCATTAATCATAAGTTAAATCAATAAAATAAAGTTTTCTAAATCTATATATATAAAACTCTTTGTCCTGACTGACTGACTGACTGACTGACTGACTGACTGACTCACTGACTGACTGACTCACTGACTGAGAATCAACGTGCAGCCCAAACGTTAAAAGATAAAAAGCTGAAATTTTCACACAACATAGGTGAGATAATTTCATCGTGCAATAAGACGGCGTTTTGCGAAATTCGACCTGTAAGTGGGTAAAATCAAGGTCAAAGGTCACAGAATTGCTTAGTATGAAAAACTTTTTTGTTTCTTAATATATCTCAACCAAACTCACAGATTATATGTTTGGTACTGTCTTTTACATGACTAAATTTGGTCAAAGTCGGGTGACTATATCATATAGCTGCCATAGGAACAATCGGATGAAAATAACCTTTAGTATGAACAACTTTTTTGTTTCTTGGGATATCTCAACCAAACTCACAGATTGTATGTTTGGGTCTGTTTCTTACATTCTAACCAAATTTGGTCAAAGTCGGGTTACTATATCATATAGCTGCCATAGGAACAATCGGATGCAGGGTAATTTATAGTATGAACAACTTTTTTGTTTCTTAAGATATCTCAATCAAACTCACAGATTATATGTTTGGGACTGTCTCTTACATTCTTACCAAATTTGGTCAAAGTCAGATGACTATATCATGTAGCTGCCATTGGATCAATCGGATGCAAATTAACCTTTAGAATCAAAAACTCTTTTGCTGTATGAGATATTCTAAGAAAACTCACACATTAACTCTTCTTGCTAAAATTTGAATTTTCCTCAAATTTAACTTTTTCCCGCCAAATTTAGCTTTTTCCCGCCAAATTTAGCTTTTTCCCGCCAAATCTGGATTTTCCCGCCAAATCACTAAATCTGACTTTTAGCCAAATTTCAATTGCAAGGAAGAAACATTAAAGCCGCGGACAGCGGAAGTTTAATATTTCCGTTTTTTTTACAAAAAGTGCTATATTATATAAATTTGTTAAAGCGGACTAAGGACCTTCTTTTCAATTTTGCGAGCGAAGCGAGCGGGGGCTGGCGAGCGAAGCGAGCAGGGGGCGGAGCCCCCTAGTTCTATATATATTTCTTGCGCAAAAACTAATCTTTTTAATGGTTTTACGTCATTGTCGAGACTTTAATTCGATTGTTTTCATCACTAGAATACATGAACCAATAGCTTAAATAGTTTCAAAGTTCGGAAAAGCAGACGGACAAGATTCGACTACCGATGCTCAAATTATAAGTGCTAGAGTACTGAATCTCGTACACTTTGAAAAACTTACAGTGTAAATCCATTGGCACAATAAAGATCAACTGTCCTGTGCAAGTCTCGAGTTACGACGGATTCAATCGGAAGTATCAAATTCTTCGATCCAAACTGCGATACAATCTTTGGTGGATAGGAACCAATATTAACCGAGCAAGTGGCAGATACATCGCCTGATTTGAGGGATAGAATCCCTAGAGCTATTATTAAAGTGGTCAGCGGTTTCATCGCGACGAGCTTAAAAGTTTGACTGAATAGCACTGGGTTGATCGCATCTGTATTTAAAGCAGAAATCTCCGGATGCCATCAAGAACTTAGACATTTTCTGGGAGAATTCTAATATTGAGCATGTCAGCTCTCTCTCTCTCTCTCTCTCTC
Organism: Drosophila recens; assembly: GCA_037043495.1. Classification (NCBI taxonomy): domain Eukaryota; kingdom Metazoa; phylum Arthropoda; class Insecta; order Diptera; family Drosophilidae; genus Drosophila; species Drosophila recens. The sequence goes on along the minus strand of JBAMBJ010001130.1, from coordinate 62,080 downwards.
TCTCTCTCGCTTTCTCTATCTCTATCACTGTCATAGGTTAAGTAGGTCATCAATGTAATTTGTTAGAGATAGATTGGATTGTACTTATTATTTGATTATCTTTTAGAACAAATGTAAAACATATTATAACAAAGTTGCAAATATCAATAATGAAAATTATACAACTACAAATTTTGCATTTTAAACATAGAGAAAAATCCATTCTAAATAGCAAGTTTAAAATTCTTGATTTAAGCATTTATTTTTTAAGAAGGTAACTATTTAGGATATTATTGTTTAATATATAGTACAATAAAATTAACAGAAAAAAAGTTATAGCTTTTATTGTTTTATTGATTTTATTCCGCAATCCTGGACTTTTATCTTTGTAAATTTCTTAATTTTCTATGTTCAACTTTTTTGTGATATAAATGACATATTTTTAAAAATGCAATCGATATATTGAATGAATATATATTTCATATGTACTTTCATGTCATCTGTCAAGTCAGTGATCGATAAAATCAATCACTTACAGTATTTGTTGCCCACGCTTAAAATTCGAAAGAGAGGACGTCAGAGAGGTAGAATATAGTACTTGATATTTGCTGATGCCACACGTGTTTAATTATATTCAATCAGATGTCTACCTCGTAGATGCTAAGCAATTGCTCCCAGAGATTGTAAAAGGCGCATTACAAAATTGTATATGAAATATGCCCTTATCATCGCATGTTTTTTACAGCCTGTGTTCATTGAAATATAACAGAGAGGAGAAGGTGTCTCCGACAATTATTCAGCACTGTCGCATAATAAACACAATAGTTATTCAAGAAACTATTATTCATAGTGTAGATCAGCAAAAACTGCAGTGGCACCATCTAGCGTCTGTAGCCTGCAAGTTATTTGTTTGAATAGCATGTGTGTGTTTTAATATGTTTGGTTATGAATATACGATTATCTTTGGACGGGGCGCAGGGTATTTCATAGTCGAGCTTACACGACTAGCGCGATCTTGCAGTGAATAAATATTTGTTCTAATCTGTTGAATAATTGAGCTCACATTAGCCATTTTTAAAAAGGGGAGTTCCCGCAAATTTGTAGTGATTTATATATAAAAATTTCAATATTTTATTATGTATTTTATATTGATTTAATAGTATGCATTATTGTATTCTGTTAAATAAACTAAATTTTATTTTAAATTTTCTTTTGCCCTGAGATTATTATCATGTGTACCAATAAAAATAATATTGTGATTCGCGATTTTTTTTTTGTACTTGGGGGTCTGTTGTTGATATTGATAAAGAAAATATATTAATTTATATACTATATTTTATATGGTCAGCGGGTTTAATTATGTTCCTTTTTTCAGAAAATATCAGATAGTTCGTAGCTCTATTATATGTTCTACGAGTATAGAGAGCACAATTGGATTGCGCTTGGTTGTTCTTCGGTCTGTTCGACAATTTTGACTTGTGTTGTTCGAGTGCGAAAACTTTGCCAACTTTTGGGCTTGTGGCCAGTACCGAAATGTGCGACTTTCGTAAGTTTTTCGCAACTGCCTCCCTTTCTGTCTCACTCTCAATCTCTGTCTCTCTCTGTCTGTCGAGTGAAGTGCTCTGATTGTGACACTGTCTCCGGCTGTGGCTGCTTGTGGTGCTCGTGGTGATGGTGGCTTAAGGATGCGGAGACAGACGATGCTTTCATGGCCACAGCGACTTGAGTCCTGATGGCGGATGGAGGCGAACGAGGAGCGGGTAGGGAAGGGGTGAGTGGGGAAGAGGAAGTAATTAAAACACAACTCAAAAGGACATTTTAATTTAATCCCTTTGAGCTTGTCTAGCTGCTGTCTCGTCGCCATCAGAAACATGCGCCGACCGCCATGGCCAAAAATTGTATTTGCACCCGACTCCCCACTCTCTGTTCCCCACCCCCCGGAAAGCGACTTGAATGTGCATCGATAAGGGGTGGGGGGTTGTGGAGGGAACCCACGAAACCCAAGATTCCCATTGTGCCTCCTGCTGCTGCTCCAGATTTTCCAACATCTACTCCTACTCCTGCTTTTTTTACTCCTACGTCTGCTCCTACTAGGGATGAGTATTGATATTGTATTGACATAAAAAAACGCTATATATTCTTTATACGATTTACTGTAAAATATTCTCATCTATGAAGTTAGTTTTCTTTATTGAGGAAATTTTGATTATACATTTAAAACTTGTTAAAAAAGCCACATTTATTTACAGCTGTTTGACTTTTTGGAAACAAAATATTTCTGATATTCAGTTTTATGATGTACAACAAAGCAATTATGGGAAACAAAGGGAATAATTTTAAAGAAATCTTTAAAGTGAGATTAGTAAATCTTTACATATAGTATATGCAGATGTACATATGTGGCAATTTATCCAATGTCAATATCGATACTTTAATGCCGATACCCATCACTAGCTCCTACTCATTGACATACTCTTACTCCTGCTCCTATTTCTGCTCCATTTTCTTCTTCTGATCCGGCTCCTTCCTGTACTCCTATTCCTGCTCCAACTGTTCATCTTCAGTGCCAATCTACTCTGACTCCCTCTATTCTTACTCCTGCTCCTCCTGCATCTCCTTCTCCCCTTGGTTCGCCTCCTCCTCCTCCTCCTGCTTCGCTTCTGTTCCTTTGGCTTGTTGTGCTTCTCCTCTAGCATAAATCATAACGCTTTCGCCCGCGCATTTCCTACATATTTTTATTTGCCAGCATTTGGTCGCCAGTGTGACCAGCTTCAGTTCCAGCTCCAGCTCCTTTTTAGCCGCTGCTCGTTGCGTTTTATTTATGCCGACAGTTTATTAATGTCAGGCGACGACGCTGCTCCATCGCGTAAGAGGATGCCCAGCTTCAGGCGCCAGCATCGACTCCATCTCCATATCTATCTCTATCTCCATTTTCAGCTGCATTCTCCCGTCGCCCGTCTTCCTTTTCCACTTCTTTCCCTGCGGCTCTGAGGCTTAGGGCCAGAGCCTGCTTGACTTGTAATTGTATTTGTTTATGGCTATGTGATGGGTGCTGTTACACTCTCTCTCCCTCTCTCTCTCTCTCTCTCTCTCTGTGTGTGTGGTTGGGTGGCTCATTTCAATGCCGCAACTTTTGATTTGCAACAACCCCCTCAACACCCCCTACTTTAGGGTGGGAGGGGGAGCGGAAAAAGTCCGTTGACTGCACAAGCGGAAGCATCAAACACTCCACAGACTCACATGGAACTAGGTTGACTGCACCACTTGGCAACCACTTGGCCTCCAACTCCAACGCATCTCCCATTCCTCGGTCCCCTCTCCTCTTTCTTCTCCCCTCTCCTCCTTCTCCTTCTCCCTTCCCTAGCTCGCTTTGTTGCTTGTTATGCTAATTAGTTTTCGACGTTGACGTTTGCCAACAACGCCGGACGACGACGACGACGACGACAGCGACGCTGCCAACGATGTCTTTAATTGGTTCTCATGTTGCACATCGCCTGCCCCAATTGCCACTCACCCCCTCCAACCCCCTTGCCTCACATCTTGCTGCCACTTGGCAAGTGTTGCAAGTTGCAACTGCCTCTGCGCTGAGTTCTTCTCCATTTTAGACCCTTTAATTCTAAGTTCACAAAGGGCTTATTAAGTTTATCAGATGTGGCGCAGAAAACTCCACCATCGTTTCGGTGTCCTTATAAGATTCCTTTTTGGTTTTCTTTTTATTTTAAAATTTTGATCACAATATAATATTTGTAACAAAATTTGGGGAAGCAAGTTTAAAACTTAGATTTCAATATATCCTAAAAAAATAAAAAATTGTTTTAAAATTTTACCCCAACCGCAAAATGATAAAAAAAAATAAATTATTATTAATTTGTTTATTTGCCTTGAATTTTGTTTATTTAAAGAGTAATATAACTTTATATCGAACAAATAACAAACTCAAAAGTTATGCTACAAACAAAATTATTCAATATTGGAGCATAGGAAGAAGAAAAAACAGAATAAATACAGGGTCACGCACAGTCGGGCTCTTTTGACGGCAGCCTTTCCTACTGGCTTTTTTTCTGCTGCCACTTTGGCACTGGCAATTAAGTGCAAACTGCATGCAACTTATTTGATTTGCCATTGTTAGCAAAAGCAGCCGCAATTTGAGATCCCGCAACCTCTTCCTTCTCCGTGCGGCAACTACTTGGCCCCAAATGTGTTGCAACATTGCCAGTTAGTTTGTTACCAAAAAAAAAAGTCCTGTTACTTAAAGCAAATGTTGTGTAAGACAATAACTGAAAGAGACTTCTAGATTTACGAGACAAGCTGTTGCCTTTCCTTGCAGCAATCGTCGCGCTTGTAAAGCTTAAACAGTTTGGGAATTATAAGTGGACATTATTCTAATGGTCGGAGTCGGAGTGTTAAACACAAATACGCAGAGTGTTAGAAGTGAGCTCGGCATTATAGATCCTTCACTGAGTTTTTCTGGGCTTCTTCCCAATCCCTGCAACAAATTTTGCATCATTTGAAAAAGTTGTGTTTTTGACAGCTGTTCCTTAATTTGCTTCTATTCTATTTGTAAATTTCATACAAAAATTTAAAGTTCTTTAATCAAACATAAATAAATAAATATATATTCAGCCTATAGAAACTTTATATGAATTTCATGTACAATATTTATCTTTTAAGTAGGATCACAGGTTTATAAAAGCAAACAGTGATAGATAACGCTGCAAAAAAACCTTATCTGATCTCATAAAGCATATTGTATTAGAAGGAAGTTTGCTTTTATCAATGTATTTTTTTAAGTTTACTTTCTAATATGCTTATAGGCAAGAAATATCTGAGCTTGGAACTCATCTGATACTACTTACAATTTGAAGCTCTGCACGTACCAAATTTGCTAAATCCAACTCAACCAAGTGCGGAGTTCCATGAGGTTTTAGGTTGTGAATTATTAGAATGACTAAAAATAGATACAATCGGAGGGAACAACTCTAGTGACTATTAGTAGTCAAATATATTTAACACACAAGCACATACACTCACACACACACACTCACACACACACACATAAACACATTCTGACATTTGCCAGTCGTTTCTGTTTTGTGGCTTTTGTGGTGTTTTGTGCTCGAAAATGCATTGATAAAATGAAATGAAAGCTTTTCGCTTTGCATTCCAATTGAAGCAGCTCTGTTAAGCACTTGATACGCTCAATGTACTCGTAAATTTCCCAAAAGAAAAAAAAAAACCATTCGAAAATATTTGAAAAATGTCCAGAACTAGAACTAGACACATTCGAATGTTGAGCCGGAAAATAAACGCAAATCTTTCAGCCGCTAAAAGCCGCAATTGTGTTTTGTGTTTCAGTTAGCTGCGAGAAATTGTCAACATTTGTCGACACGGCTTTATTCATTGCCAACGTTATGATAATCACCATCAACGATAGGGTGCAAAAAGGGGGACAGGAATCAGAGGGGAATCAGGCAGCTAAAGTTGAAGCCCAGGTAATAAACAATTCCATTTACCGACAGCTGTCAGCAAATAATGAAAAATGTAATAAAAATATACGAACACACACACACACACTGAATGAGAGAAGAATAACGGTACATGGTTGCAAGGATGCAAGGATACATGGATGCAAGGATGCTGGGAATGCTGATGCTGATGCTGATGACCACAGTCGAATGTCCCAAACTGTCCACAAACTGTCCAAATATGTTTGGTTTTTGTTGCTGCTGTGAGTGAAACGTTGCCAGGACACGCCATGAAACGACGCGAAACGAAACGAAATGAAACGGAAGTGCAGACACGGACAGGGAGACGGACATGGCATGGCGTTGCCACCCGATCCAATGATGAGCGAAAAATTGACATGCATGTAATTAGTGACATAAGGACATCGACCACTGTCAAACTGACGACTGACTGCCGTTTGCTTGATGACCTCCACTCACACACACCCGCTCACACGCACACACACACACACACATATAAATATATGCTTACCCACATACATACATACATATATCAATTATGCCGTTTATGACATCGACATGAAAAGTCGTCGTTGCTGACTTTTTGTGTGGGCGAAAAATTAATTTTTGGTTACGCATCAACACAGACACAAATGCAGCAATAACAACAACAACGACAATAAATACCGTTAGCAGTTGCAATGGAGCAACACTGGTTACATAACGAACTTTAAATGATCTGCGAAGATTATGGGAAGGAAATCTATGTGAAAGCTAGATGAAGAGGGAATAAGAACTCAATTCGAAAGTAGATATTAAATTAAAATATCTTTTTTGTTTTGTAACATTCTAAATTAAATTAGGCGTTTTATTGCATCAGTAAGCAAAATGTTTTACATATTTCAACATTTCCATATCAAAGGTAAATTTCAAAACTATTTAATAACTTAACTGCAGCTAGAAGAGAGTACAACAATTGTGAAACAGAGAATTAACCCTCAAATGCCCAGCTCTGCCTCTTGGCGGTATCAACATAAATCTCCAAAAAGACTACTAAAATTACTAGAACTTATCAGGTATGCCACAGAAATCTCTTCCACTTGAATTTCACGTCAATTTCAATTCTCCGTGCCACAGTCCAATCACCTGAACAATTTTTAGTGAGACGAAATCATCGCTCAATTCACTGGCGTCCGATGCCATGAGAATAATGTTTTATTTTAAAATTTAGAGTAGTCGAGTAACTTTTATTGTTTGCCACGCCAATAACTTTTAAATTTTTTTAAGCTATACAATATTAATTACTATATAAATAAATTAAATTATATTAACTAAAGAAAAAATAAAATAAAAATCTAATATTCTGCAATTATAAACTTAATAAAAGTAGCTAACCAAACCCTAGGGAAATTTAATCTGAAAAGGGGCCAACCCTAGCAGCCTAGTTCGAAACGGTTGGTGAACATGCTGAAAACAATAAATTACTCGAAGTTCTGTGGCACGAAGAAATTTTTTAAGTGGAATTGCTTTTCTCTGAATTCGCTTTCACTTGTGATTTCTGTGGCATACCTGTATAATTATTTTTGAGTTATTGCATATTGTTGCATGAATTAATAAACATCTTAATTTTCTATCAGTCAGCATTTTATTTTGTTACTCTGCGATGGGAATTACTATCAGGTATACCATAGAAATGTCTTCCACTTGAACTTCACGTCAATTTAATTTTTCCGTGCCACAGTCCAATCACCTGAACAATTTTGAGTGAAACGAAATCATCGCTCAATTCACTGGCATCGGGTGCCATGAGAAGAATGTCACATTTTTTGTCCGAATTTTTGAATTTAGAGTTGTCGAGTAAATTTTATTGTTTGCCGCGCCAATCACTTTTAAATTTTGTAAGCTATACAATATTAATTATTATATGAATAAATTAAATTATATTAACTAAAGAAGAAATAAAATAAAAATCTAATATTCTGCAATAATAAACTTAAAAAAGTTGCTTAACAAACTCTTGGGAAATTTAGTCTGAGAAGGGGCCAACCCTAGCAGCCTAGTTCGAAAAGGTTGGTGAACATGCTGAAAACAATAAATTACTCGAAGTTCTGTGGCACGGAGAAATTTTGGAAGTGGAATTGCTTTTCTCTGAATTCGCTTTCACTAGTGATTTCTGTGGCATACCTGTATGTATTTTCTTTTTCTGAACAGCTTAAAATTTATTCGGCTTAATAAATATTGAATGGAGATATGAATTTCCTCTCTGATTTTTCTTAACCCTAAGAGAGGAAATTCATTTCTCTACTCATCATTTATTAAGCCTAAACAAATAAATATTAAATGGTTAATTAGGTGACTTAAGACCAAGTTAAGCAATTTCTGTCCGACCAATCACAATTCAGTTTTTGTGAGTGTATTCGTATAATTTGCTGCATTCGGATTGCCTAACCAGTCTGTGCAGCCGAGCATGACAAAATGATGATGGCAACAATGGCCTGCAACAAAGGGACCAACTTGGCCGCTTCGTTCGAGGTCCTTGGTCCTTGGTCCGAGGTGTCCAATGGTCCGGGAGCACCAACAACTCGGCGCTCGTCTCGTCTCGTCAGCATCTGCGTTGACCCCTTGACTGTGGACATCAGTTGTCACATTCACGTTGACTCTTGTGACACGTCGACAAATTGTCAACAACGTTGCCACAGCGCTTACCATGAAGAAACCGAAGCGGGGACAACAAAAAAGGCAGACCAAAAAAATCGGAGATGGAGAAAAAATCAGAGAGAACATGACCGTGATAGACTCTGTATACCTTCTGTAGAAACTCACACACATGCGAAAAATGAGGTTAGAAGATTTAAGTGTTATATATGGTAGTGTCAGTGCTTTCATCTTCATCCTTTGACTCGATATCGAGTAAAATTGTGACTTGGATAACATCAGAGTGGATTATTCAATCATGACCACAATGATCATTCGACCACTTTATCATTAGTGTCAAAATTCAAGTCTTTAATTAATTTAAATTTAAGTTTTACAAATTTTATTAATGGATTTTTTTTGTGTGGATTGAAAAAATTCTATGCTTGATCTGCTTAGGATATAGAGGATCCTGCATACGACTTTTGATGTGTTCTTCTCTCTCTAGTTTCGAAGATCTAGGTGCTCATAATATTCGTGATACTTTTGTCACTAGCCCGGACTGCCGTCCGCAGTGATATCAACTCGATTGTTTATGCTGATTAAGAATTTTATATGTATATACTTTATTGTGTCTGCCTATTTTGGTGAGTTTACAAGTAATAGACACTTTCCATTTTTAACGTACAGGGTCGAACAGCAACCCAAAAAAAGGTGGCTAGGTAGGGTGTATAGTAGGGTAGGGTACGGAGTAGGGTGTAGGGTAGGATAGTTTAGAGTGTAGCGTTCGGTTGACCAAACGGGGACAAAACCTCGAGGCAATGAAGGTTTGCTCCTCTATTAGCTGCAGTCCGGCATTTTTACGCCGGATGACGCAACATTTTATGCCGCTCAGTGGATTTGCAACACTTACAACAACAACAGCAGCAGCAGCAACAACAGTGGCTGCCACTAACTGTGGCAGTGGCAGTGGCAGTGACACTGGCTGCTCCTGATTCTGGTCTCGACTAGTCCTTGGTAACTGGCGTTGGCGTCTGCCACATTTATCAACGCCTCGTTCAGCAGCAGCAGCAGCAGCAACAACTACAGTGGTTAGTAGGTGGGGCAGGGTCATCATTGGTGGCGCAACTGCTGCTGCAGCTATTCAAGCGCCTTTCTCTCTGCCTATAAAAATTGTGCAGTTTTGTGAATTTTTGCTCTCGCTACGAAAAATGCAATTCAGCACGATTTGCATTTTGGGTTCATGGACACAGTAGGATCCATATATTCCATGGATGCAACCCAACTTGGGTCACTTCAGCATGGCGCGTGCCGAGTGGAGAGCGGTGGCAACAAATTGTCGCATGTGGCAAGCTAAAATCCTCTCCTTCTGCTTCCCCCTACCCAAAAATGCGATAAACTTGGCGAAAGATACTTAAGGGGAAATTAGTTTGGCAAAGTTGATCAAACTAAATATGTATTTACAATCGGTAATGTCACTTAAAATCTCTTAAATTATTTAGGGTTAACCTATTTTCATGGTTAATAAATTCTAAAACTCGAATTTCTCTCTAGATCGAGCTAAATAAGTGTCAGTAAAATTAATAAGCTTAAGAAAAAGAACTCTATAAGTCAAGTATCTCCATAACTCGAACCTTTTCTTTAGATAATGGTGATTCGAGTTAGGGAAGTTCGACTGTAATATTATTGCATTTTCCATTTAGTTAATTTTAAGTTTCAGCATTCACCAACACTGATTTTCGCATTTAGCAGTACATATGTATGTATAATTATTGGTGAAATTTTATTAATTATTCTTCATTTTTTTAAGTTCTCCCATATTCTCATCTTCAGGCAGCACTGATATTAGCTGTTACAAAATTGCTATCATTATAAAAGCAGAAAAAAACCTTAAAGACCCTACACACCTAATGTACTTTATGCATTTACTAACACTGGGTAAGCACTTTTTGTAATTTTGAATCTTTTCGCTTTAATTAATGCATTTATTAATTCAAAATTCAATTTATTTTATTTTTAAATAGAATAGAATTTTAAGAGTATTTTAAATCCGTATGATTAAAGCTGTTTAAAGTTGAACATAATCAATTTGGTTTTGAGTGTAAACACTTAACGTTTTATTTTATTTTTTTCTTTTTGTGGCAGCTGCACTTGCCACATGCCACGGCACAGACAATTGCATTTCTTTGGTAAATAATTAAGTGGCGCCTTAAAGAGAAGAAGTCTCAGCTTCTACTTGACGTGAAGCTTTTAAAGACAGACAGGTCGCAGGACGAAGGAAAAGGACGAAGGACTTGAGCATCACATATTTTATCAGGAGCGATTTTAGCCGGCACATTAATCAAAGCAAAAATGCAGGCAAATTTCCATGCGAATGTGTTTCGAGTGCCTTTTACAGTTATAAATTTTTGCACACACAAGTTGCACACACACACACACACATGTAGAAACACAGACACATAGACACACTCTTGAGCTGCTCACTCGCAGTGTATGGGATATACTCGAGGCATGCCACACGGCAATGGGGAAAGTGTCAAGTTAATGCCAACAACAACATCAACACTGTTGCAGGCAGACGTACCTTGACAACCCCCTCCCTCAACCCCTTCCTCTGCCCTCCACCTTACCGCCCTCCATGCCACTGGGCGTGGCAGTAAGCCACCTTATACCAGCCATCTAATGACTGCGTTGACGTCCCCATTTGCTTCAAAATAAAAAACATAACACAGAGAGAGAGATAGCTAGAGAAGAAGCTGAGAGAGCGAGAGAGAGAAAAAAGATAGCAGATTGCACTTGGAGAATAAGTTATGATCTAATCCCAATTAAAGTAGAAGGAGTCTTAAGCTTATGGCTTCTATGTACTACAAAAAAGTTCTGGAGTCCATGAGATAAAGTATTTTCCCGAAACACCGAAAATATTTTGAAAGTTCCCAACAACCACACAGAGCCGGTTCGGATCGAACAAAAATTTACACAGAGATTTTAATCGCAAAAATGTTTAAGACTTTGAATAAATATCCAAAAATAAAAAGTCATATCTTAATCATATGGTTAATTGGATTATTTGCAAGATTTTCATTTTCTATTAAAAAATTTAAAATATTAAAAGAAAGGAAGGAAAAATTGGGATTATTCGGCTCGAACCTAAGCCATAGATTCAGTGGGTATATAAACCGGTTTGCGAACCGAAACTAAGTCCTGCTCTATAGTTCGAACTTTTAAACCGAACCTTTATCAAAGTTTTGGTTGTTTGCAGCCTTGGTTTTTATTGAAGTTATTTGACAAGAGAGTTTGTTTAGTATTTTCGATATTATTAAAAATAGTTATTTATGGCATAGATATAATTTCTGTGAGTGTATGCCTAGTTTATAATGATGCTCAAATTGTCGTTGTTGTTGTTGTTGCTGTCGTTTAGTTGCTAAGACGATGCAGACAGTTGGACCTGAGTCTTTAGACAAGTCAAGCGAACTGAAGTTGAGTCACGGGCGTGCACTGACAATGATATGTGCCCGAGGTGAGAGTTTCACACACACTCCATACACACACACACACACACACACATTTATATAAATATATATATTTCTATATATATGCTGTCAAGGCCACACGCACACACAGTTGTTGCGCTTCTTGTCAAGCAAATGCTAAGCGGTTTGAAGAGTAGAAAAAAAAGGCTTAGGCCAAGAGGGAGCAGGGGTGCAGGTGGAACGCTTTGCACCGGAAATATTGTTGACAGTTGTGGCATATTATCATGCAACGGTGTCCCAGGCGCGTGCTTCGTAATTGCTCGACATTTGTCGCCTGGCATTAAAGTGGATCTCGAGCAGTCGAAAGTGGAGCGTACTCTAGTACTAGTCTAGCAAATTGTATAAAAATATATTATTACATTAAAATTATGTATGAAGAGCTATCATTGTAATTGTTATATTCGATTATTGGTTTGCAAATCACATCGCAACATATCATATTTATATTTAAAATTGCTTAATAAAACTCTTAAACTTCTTTTGACTTCTCAAGATAAGACAGTCTTGATTTTACCAAAAAAGCTGATAATAAATAAGTATTAGGAGAAGCCCTATTTAAAGTATTCTGCTTTGCAGTGCAATTAAGTTTTGATATCTAAATTATGGATTTTATTTCTGTTTTCGGCTTTGTTTTATTATTTAATAATTGATCTCATTTAATATGACGATGTCTTGTTTGTCCTCCTATACCCCTAAGTTTGTTTGAACTATACCAAAAATTAAAATTTATAATAGTTTTAATTTATTTTAGTGCATCATTTATTCAATTAATATTGAATTTTTTTTAAGTTTCAGATAGACTTTAGAAACTTTCCTCTTTCCAATATACTAACCTCGTTGGCAGTGTTTAAACTTTTCTCAATAATGTATCATAATTTCTTTATTTTTAATTTATTTTTAATTCTCGAGTTAAAGTCCGTTTCTTTATCTGCTCGATTAATATAAATATACACCCATTCAACCTAGAAATCAGTTAATTACTTATTCACTTTTAATCAATCATGTCAAAAAATTTACTTAGTCAAATGAAGTCCAAATTACATTCAGTTATAATTTGAATCAAAGCTCTTAACCTTTTTTTTGAGCTTTAGACAGTTGAAGCTTTTTTTCTTGAATTGGCGCCATCTGGCGACAAGCTTGCTAGCGGTTAGAGTGTTTGCTAAGCAAAAGCTTTTGATGAAAAGCTCAAAGAATTCAAATAGCTGGGAAATTTGTTGTCAGAAAATGTTTGAATAGGCATGAGCTGAACATATAGAACATATGGGAATGTCTAGTAGACAAACAGTAGGCTTAGCAACATATTTACATAGATTCAATACGTTTCAGGCAGATTTATATGCACATACAAAAATAAAAGAAAGGAGAAGTAGAAATAAAGGAAAATATTAATAATGGAGACTATAAAACAAACTAATTCATGCCTGAATTCATTGCAGAAAAGGATTCAACAGGCCAGGAATGATCTGGAAACTTTTAAGGAATTTATTACCATTTGTCAGGTGAATCTTATCCGTGAAGTGCAACTCCACTCGGAGGCAAAGGCGACCATCGATCAGCTGGAGCTTCACAGTCTGAATTTGGAAAATCAACTGAAGCGCAAACAACAGGAGATGCTTGAGGCACGTGCCACAATCAGCGAATGCGAGAGCCTAAACAAAGCCCTCGAGCAGCGAATTCAACTGCAAGCCGACAAGCTCGAGTTTCTCGAAGAAGAGTTGATCAAGCTGAGGCGTGAGGCCAAAGATGCCGACTCCAATGCCCAGCAGAGTGTAAAGCGGGTCAATCAGTTGACAGAATCTCTCACTCGCAGTGATAAGGAGCTCGAGGAAGGTCGCCTCAACAATATCCAACTGGAAGGCGAACTTAGGGCCGCCGCCCAGAACCTTCACTGTGTTGAACTCGCCTTCGAGCGATCTTCCCAACAGATTCACAGTGCAGATCGCAGGAACTCAGAGCTCCAGCAGCGTCTCCGCGAGACCGAACGTCGCGCCCTTCAGGCCGAGTTGCACGTCCAGCAGCTCCAATACAATTCCGACAATCTGGAGCAGCAGCTGGAGAAGCGTTTGAGTCGCACTCTCCGAAAATTCATCATTGCAAAAGACTAAATTGGCTTACCCTTTACCAATCCATAAAATTCTTCAGTGTACCGAGAATCCAAAAGTTTATCCAGCACTTCATTCATATACATGATTTTGAAAATGAGACAACAAAAGGCATACAAAAATATATGTTTAATTGAGAAGCGAAAAAAAAATTTAACTTCGATAAGCCGAAGTTTGAATACCCTTGCAGAGTTGGAAATTGATATAATTGATATTGAAACAATCTCATTTGAAATATGATTTTTAGCTATTTTGAAATGATGGAAGAATATTTAAAGAAGACTACACATTACAGATCATCTAGGATCTCTTTGGTAAAATAAGTTTTAACTTCGATTTAAGTCGCATGATGACGCCGAAAGATCACAACTATAAGACTATATCTTACAGTATAAGAGTATAACATAATATTTCATAATAATAGTGTGAGCGTACAAGTCTCAATTTATTTCAAAATTTAAGCTTAGCCTATTTTTTGGTCAAAATACACATTACGGTAAATCTAAGATTCTTTTCAAGAAACAGAAGAGTATTAAGTTGTGTAATTAACTGCAAATATTTTCATATTCGGTTCTTTTCCTTCAATAACTGTTTATAAGATTTGATAGTCTCCGAATAATCAAATTTGAAACTAACAAGAAATTTATAGATTTCTTACTATTGATATGATTTGGATACAAATTTAAGCAAAAAAAAAAGGTGCTACAATTTTTATATACTTTTTGATATTTCATGAGTTTCATGTTATATGTTTAGTGCTCACAGGCTGTCTCCAGAACAACTGAGAAACAAAACCTAATAAATTTAGTGAGAGAGTTAGACTACGATTGATTCAGACCAACTTCTATTGAGTTTCTTAGCTTCTAATCTCACTCTGCTAGGGTATTATTTTACAACATTTAGGCTATGTTGGCTTATGTGGCTGGATTTGAAAGAGTATATCATCGGCGTTGCGGAACTTCAGCGAAATACCCTCGACAAACTGAAGCTGATCCAATTGCAGATCGCTGTGAAACTCAAAGCTGTTTAAGAGTTTAACCAAAAACACCTTCATGATGAAGAAACTATAGCGACGGCCTAAAAAAAAATGGTTAGTTGGCCAGTAACTGAATTAATCAGCCAGTAGACTTACCAATACAGGTGCGCAGTCCCTTGGAAAAGGGCAAGAAGCTATAGGAGTGTCGACGCTGAGAGTGCGGTCCTTCTGTCTGTTCATGTTGTTCCTGTTCTTGCTCCAAGGCCTGTTGATGTTGCAGGAAACGTTGAGGTTCAAACTGTTGGGCTCTATCGCCCCACCAGGCTGCATCACGTTGCATGTTGAACGTATCCAGGACAATAATCGTATTCTGAGGCACGATTGCCTCACGTTCAGCCAACTGAAAGTCACGACTCACATGCCTCAAATTCATCGGCACAGTTGCCAGCAAACGCAACGCCTCATTTACAAAGGCGTCCAGATATCGCAGCTGTTGCAGCTGCTCGACGCCCACATAGCTGGCGTCGTTGCCATGCGGCAATACGGTGGCAATTTCCGCACGTAAACGTTCCTGGCAATCGCCTTTGTGGGTGGCCAGGCAGAGCAGAGCAATCATTATGCTATTGGAGACGGTCTCAAAGGACTGAAAGAAGCAACGAATAGATAAAGTATTAATGCAAAAGATAATGATAATGAAAATTAAAATGATAATGATTTATCACATGATAATGATAATGATAATGATAAAAACAGTAATAATACTTACCACCAACACCATGGACTGTGCCTCATCCTCAATGTCCTGTAAAGTTAGTTCCCCATTGGCAGCCAATTGAAACATTTGCTCGATGAATATGCGACGCTGCCAGGAGACAACCTCAGCATCATCGACAGCATTGCGTAGCTGCCAATTGCGATGTTTGCGCTGCACAATTTGCGCCACAAAATCGACGAGCAGTTGGTTGCACGCCTCCGCTTCGGCATACAATTGGGGCTCCAAAAGGCGATGCAGCAAATCGATTTGCAGCCAAGGCTTAACAGTCTTAATAGCTGAGATTTCGAGCAGCCTATTAAAAATACATACACACACACACACATGATTAGAAGACACTTTGGTGGAGCAAGTGAGGCAAACAGAGTCCCGATGAGGGAACATACTCACCGCTTGTAGGTGGTGGCAATGTGCGCGTCATCAGCTTGGGTGAAATTTGTTGGTGTTCCCATTATAGTGACTGCAATGAGAGGTAACGTCGGATTAAGAATGAGATGCAAGAAGAAAGAGAGCGAGAGCGAGAGAGAGACAACACATGAAATGTCAGTTGTCAGGCTGGCAAAAGTCTTAACATCAACTGACGACAACATAATTCGCCTGCCTTCGCATTTAGATTTCATACTGAATATCTTCTTCTCACTAAGCCACATTAACCTCCTAAGCTTTAGATTAAGAATACCATTCGATTACCTCTAGTCACAAGCTATTTACTATGACAGCTAGTTAAATTTAATTCCAAATGGAAGTGTGTTCCTTTTCCGATTTGCAAGATTGCTCAACCTCACTTTAATCATACTTCTCTCTAAAAACCCAACTTTGAATAATAATGCTTTAATAAAATATTTACTGTCTTTGTGCCCAACAATTTGAAAAGCTAAGAAAATTCCCCCGAGATGAATGTTTTCAACATTCATTATTTTTATGTGCTATACCCATTGATAGTGGCTTATAAAAAGGAAACTTAACGTGGGAAAAACATTGGCGAAAAACGAAATATCCATACATTGAGCAAGTTTTTTTTAATTTCAAATTTCGTTCTCTGTTTTCTTTAAAATCTTTCTGAGCTGCTTTTAGCAAGTCTCAAAAAAAAAATTGATTTTTTTGCTTTTATTCAGAAAAAGATATAATTGTAGGGCATCTGCTTAGTCGAGCACTGCCTGACAAATGTTGTAGCTTGTTTTCTTTGAGGTTTTTAATCCCTGATGAGACATCAACTCTTAAGCACTTTTCTCCCCTACACTTAACACTGTTTAATGTCGTGCACTCAAATTTCCTCCCATCTCCCCGTACACTTATTAGCCTATTAAAGTTATTAGTTGTTATAAACTTGTAACTATTAACTATTTAAAGTGCAATTTTCTTAAGCTAAGTCATTATAACTAAATCTATAAAACTTCTTTTAGATGTGTGTTATCGTCTTTTGGCCTAAAAGTTTAAAGGCACAGTTTGCAAATGTTTTGACGGAAAATTTCATAATTCAATTATGATTACTTAACTGAAACTTCTGTCTGACAAACTTGGGAAGAGTAAAAAAGTAGCTACTAAGATACGCTAACATTATTCGCCCACACTTATAAACTCATCAAAGCTTATGAAATACCAACGGTCGCTAAATGGCGCTGCTGTTTCACTCTATGCAAAATACACACATTTCCACATTAGAAATGCGATCCTGATGAAATTTTCAGTGTAGACAGAACGCCAGAGGTTATTCCAGTTTTAGCGATAGCTTGCTTTTCAAAATGAAAACCCAGTTCCAATTATTTAAAAATAAAAGATAATCATGGATGCCACAGAAATCGCTTTCGCTTGAATTTCACCTCAATTTCATTCCGCTGTGCCACAGGTCAATTCGCAGAATAATTTTACGCGAAATAAACAAGCGCTAAATCCGCTGGCGTCCGATGCTGCCACCTTGTTCGATTAAGATTTTCGAAGTCAGGGGCAGCGATGCCACATTTTTTTATTCAGAATTCGAAGTAAGGTCTTTCAAATATATACATATATGGAACCACTTTTGTTTTCTTTAAATTAATCATTCAAAAAATAGCTCTTTTGAGGTAATTCAAGGTTTACCGAAAAAAAACCTTTAACTTATTGTGCAATTTGTGAAACCATTTGTCACGAAGTGTTGCCAGACTATTGGCAGACAGTCTCTAGAGCTGTCGAGTAACTTTTATTTTGTCGCGCCAATTGCTTTAAAATTTTTTGTAGCTAAACAATTTCAATAATTATATAAATTAATTAAATAAATAGTATAAATTAAATAGGAAAAAAATTAAAAACTAATTGTTCTGCAATGAAAAACCTAAAAAAGTGGCTAAACAAACCCTTGGGTAATTTAATCTGAGAAAAAGGTTGGTGAAAATGCTAAAAAAAAAAAAAAATTAAATCTCTCGAGGTTCTGTGGCACCTTGGAAATTTCCGTGCGGAATTCGCATGCAATTTCTGTGGCGCGCCTGAATAAGAATCTTACAAAAAGTGAAAGACCTGGATATTGTATATACTGCAAATATTTATTTCCTATATCTAGGGGCGACTGTAAATATAAATTATCTAATTTTTCAACAATGTCTTTCTTTTCGTTTTGTTGGTGGTATGACCAACCCTACGTTTGTTTTCGGGTTGTTATTGCTTCTACATATTATCATTTCCATTTTTTGTGTGAAATTCCAATCTATTAAATATTTTCTTTGATATTTCTTACATATAATATTACCTAATTTATTTTTTCTGAAATGTCAATCTCTTAAATGTTTTCTTAGACATCTGTTGATTATTATTGAGCCACTGCAGACAAAATATAATTTACAGCTAAGCAGCGAAGACATGTTAGCATTGGGCCTCCTCCCTTCTCCCGTTACCACGCTTCCGTTTTGGGAGGTCTACTACGAGTACTAGCTGAATGACACTTTGTCTCAATGTTTTTGTTGTTGTTGTTGTTTGGGTTCCGCGTACGTGAGTCGCATGGAAACTGGACAAACGTGTCGTCGTGTTGTGAAAGCCAACAACTGACCAATGTTTTAGACATGGCTTTCTAGATGAGATTTTTGAGTTACGGATTACTCACGGCAGGATACTTCTAGTACGGCACGGCTCAGCATATCCTCGGCATCCTTGAACTTAACGGCATCGCCATGCAACTGGGATTGTGTGGCAAACTGTTCCACAAGCTGATTGCCAACCGAGTTGAAGACATCAAAGAAACTGATCACAATATTGTGATTAAATGCGGGATTCAGTTGCTTGCGACGCAATTTCCACTTTTGGCCTGACAAAGTATATATAAGGATTTCAGCCGATGATGACGCCACATTTGCCACTTGCCACACTGTTCACTTACCGCGCGCATGCAACAGTCCCTTCCGAGCAAAGAATCCCTCCTGCATGAAGGTCTTGTCCAGACACTCGGCCGCATTCAATATGCATTCCATGCCAGCGGGATCATCTATATAGAGCAGAGCTCGTGTGCCGATCAATATGGCCAAGGGACGCTTAAATAAAACTCGCAGTCGCGTTACCTTGTCCAAAATGCCTGAGGAGTAGGGTAAGAGCAGCATCGTATTATGGGAATTACAAAGAAAAAAAGAGTAATACAAAAAAAAATATTTCACAATTTTAAATGTAAATGATGGAATTAATAATTATAGTGAAAATTAAAACTCTTACAAATGTTAAGTTTCTAAATTGTTGCACCATTTTTTCAATTTAGAAATTTTACATTTGTGAGAGTTTTAATACCCCCCAATTTCTCTTTTTTTTGCGTTTTAAAATACTATTTTTACTATAATTATTTATGCAGGCAACATATTTCAATCATTTACATTTTTTACATTTACCAAATTTTACATTTTTTTAATGCTCAAATACACTCTTTTAAAATTACATGTATATTAATATTATATGTATTGGTTGAAAATTTCTAAAACTCTTTTTTTCAATACAAAATTTGCATACGTTTATCTGCGTTATTGAACACAATCATTATTTTGTATTTGTATTTTGTATTTTGCTCATAATAATAAACAAATATTATTTATTGTAGAGAGGATATACGACAGCAAATATACACTTTTTAATAATAGCAAAAAAAATCCAAAAAAAAAAGGGGAAAAAACTACTTGTTATTTGTAGTGGAATAATGCAATTATTTGCAATAATAACTCAACTGTCTGGATGCAAATTGATGCAGAGCAAAAACCAGAGCAGAGGCTGTTGTGCCACGCCCCTCCAGCCGTTCAGCTGCCAAATGAGACGCCAACATTTGCGCTGCTGCCAACCGAGCAGAAGCGTCAGCAGCGTGCCACACACCCACAATGCCACGTACAAGTGCATCACACTTTTTGTTAGCAATTGTTATTGTTGTTGCCGTTAATGCGGTAATTTATAGGCAGCACAGACTTTAATACAACGTTTCTTAACCAATTTTTCCCGATTTCGATTTGAGCTCCGTTCGCTTGGCCAACAGAAACGCAACTGAAACGCTTTCAACAATCATTGCGCGATCTTGGCCAACAATATTCAGCAATGAGCAATCAGTTAATAAAGAAATTTGTTTATTAGTTACCGCCACACACTTCCACATTGCACATTCGCCAAACACTTTGTTTCTAAAACTTTTTTTTTTTTTATTATTGCTTTTTGTTTTGTTTTGTTTTTGGGCAATGCTACGTGTTTTGTCCAAGTCGGCAACTTGCCGCTTTACTAAAAGTCGTTAAATTATCCAAATACGAGTACAGTGGGGTCTGGATATAATGACTTAAATCTGGAAAGACCTTAACTAATACAACATTTTTTAATATGCAATGTAGACAAAGTCAACTTATCATCAGAATAAATAGTTAAATCACAGAAAAAATGTAAATTAACGTGAATTTATCCAATTTTATTTTTGATTCTTTCGTGTGTTGACTATATTTGATCTTCACTATAGCCAGCCACGATTATCGACGTTAGACATGAACAATTGAAGAAGAATTGATAATTTTTGGACAGAATTAGACATTCATAAGCTATTAACTAATAGGAGTACAACTATTTACTATTACTACTTATTACTTATTCTACTACTACTACTTTTACTTGTTAAACTATGTCGACTAGTAATTCTCTTGACCTTCTATTGTGCTGCCACCACATCATCTATTTCTACTACTTATTTTATTACTTTTAATAGTAAAGGCAAGTATACAAACATTTAAAATTTTAAATAATTTAACTATAAAGAAATGAAAACAGTAGAAATTTTAGAATAACAACAACCCCAATACTCTGTAAGGGTAAATAAGGTTATATTTTATCTCAAATCGAATTACGGGGTATACGTTATAGTAAACGTAAAACTGAGGAAGCGAAAGTTTAAGTTGTTGATAATTCTATATCTTAGAATAGTTATAAAATGGATCACATTTTGAGTCCTTGTCCTGGTTCTTGCTGGAATTGATGGTGAAGGCATTTCTAATTTAGTTCTTTGCACTGACTTCGCAGTAGAACTGGGTCAAGTAAGAGGTCCTTTAAGACCCGATGGAGATGTTGGGATGTTTCTCGCAGTTCTGGAGTACTATATAGTCTCTTGAATTCCATTCATTCAACCGAGAGATGATAAAATGTTGCAAAAGATACAGAGTAATGCGTAACTATTTAAGAGAGTGATATCTACATAAAGGAGTACAAACAGATGTTTAGCAACTGTCTTTTAAGTAAATGTTACATAAAATATTACTACTTACCGCTACTGATATTTAAAGAATTAGTAGTTTTCTCTCTGTACAGCACAAAAAATCAGTGACAAGACAGCAAAATCACAGATTTAATTTTTGAAGTCACATATTCGAAATCTCATATTTGAGAACTCAAAGAACTGTGTTCAAAGATATATTTGATGTAGCTGAAATTTTCCAATATGGTTTATACAACGGTTTTCAGTCTTTCTTTGTCTTTATTGCTCTATCTATAATTTCCTGTAAGTATAAAGACAAACAATCAAGCAAGACAAACAAGCATCACTTAAAACTTAAATATTTATTTTTATTTTTAATTAAAAATGAAAGTTTTGATTTCATGTACATATATTATTTTTTTTATTTTGAGTAATTTTGATCAATGGTAATATCTAACCATCTGAATAATTATGGTCATCGAAATTAGGGTGACCAGAGCATATTAAGCTGTATAATGTTACCACATTGTCAAGAATGGAAAGTGAGAGTCAAAGTTAAACAATGCCTTTAATAGACATTCCAGGAAGCAGGTAATACCAATGGCAAAAAAAAGCGAACAGTAAAAATCGCACGTGGCATTTACAGGAATTTATTAAAATTCCTTTTTCAGGCAGAGCGAAAGAAATGTGAACCGCAACGAGGCAGCGGAATGTCAAAGTCACTTTCATTATGAAAAACAAAAGGCACGGAAACCACAATAGGAACGAACGACAACGACGGCCATTAACGCCATTGATGAGATGACGAAACAAGGCAAAGAGTGGGACACACACAACAAGAGAGAAAGAGAGGGCAGCAGTGATAGAATCGAAGAGAGGGAGAGGATGAGGTGGGGACATGAAGAATTTCTTGATTAAGTTATGGGAATGTCGAGTTCGCAAACGTCATGAGTGTTAGCTCCCGGACTGTCGCATGCTTCTCTCTCTCCCTCGCTCTCTATAACTCTCTCTCTCTCTCTTTCTAACTCCCACTTTTGTGTGTCCAATTGCGAGCTGGCAGCATCAAGTCAATAAAGCATACTGATTAATGTCAAATTGTTGTTGCGCTTCGCCTTTTTGCATAAATTATGCATAATTCGCAAGCATTTGCCATCCGCGCTTGTCCTTTGTCCTTTGTCCTGTGTCCTTTCTCCTCTTTTTAAAACCCGAATACCAGTGTGTCGCAATGTGTCCTTGTCCCTGGCTCCGCGACCCTTGTCTCGTGTTTTGTTTGTCGCCACGCACATTCCTAACTTTCAGCTTCCCTTCGACGCCCCCACCGAACCTCATTCTTTACAGCATTTAAGCGGTTTTAAGTCGCTTAACACACACTGCAAATAAAGCAATCAAATTGATTCAAACAAGAACTTTTAAATACCCTGTAAATTGTCAATGACAAACGCAAAAAGTCATTTGTAAGATTGTCCATCAAACATGGTAAGTAAGCAATTTCACAACAAATGCAGGTACTAAATATTTATTTTGAATGTTCTCTTCCAGTAAAAATAGAGTTAAGATTTTTCCCTAAGCATTACTACGTGGTGCTTTAAGAATCTATAAGCTATTCTGGGAAAAATTAACTTAAATAGAAATTAAATTTAAATATAAATAGCTGACATCAATTTATAGAGAAAAATGAAATGGAATATTGTTGCTATTAGCTATGTTAACTGTTTCAAATAAATGTTTAGGTCTGGAAAAACTCCACTATATAATAAATTTTCTTTTCATTAATTAAAGATCAAAACAAACCTTTCATACTCACCTTAACTCGTTACTTTTGAATCAATTGTCTCATCTCAACTTAAAACGTATCTCTCGATACCTATCCGTTTAATGCAGCCTGATTTAAACCTATAAAAACATGTGAATAGAATATAATATATTAAAAACTTAAAAATTTTATAGTTTTACATATTATTTCTTTTATATGTAATCTTTCTGATCTCTTAATTTCCATTTATCTTCTGAATATTAATAATGAAACATTTCAGCACAAGTTAGGATGTCCCTGTCGGTAATAAAGGTAGAAAGCGGTTCCAATGTAACCGAAGTTGATGTGGCCCAATTTAACTGAACGACTGAAAATGTCAGCCACATGTTGTTGACTTCTTTTGGATCGTCTCTCACATGCCCTGCAAAAATAAATATCTTTTAAAGGTTGGATATATGTGCATTAGAGTGGGTCAATTTGTATGGAGCAAAAATAAATTTTTTTCGATTTTAAGCGGTTATCAAAATCGTAATCTACGACGAATTCTAAGAAGATTTGCCCAAGAAACCATGGGTCTAAAGTCAAAACCGAGCTTCCGATTTTTAGCATGAAATATGGGAAATCGTATGAAAAGTCAAAAATTATCATAATTTCTTGCTAAAAATCGGAAGCTCGATTTTGACTTTAGACCCATGGTTTCTTGGGCAAATCTTCTTAGAATTCGTCGTAGATTACGATTTTGACAACCGCTTGAAATCGAAAAATTGACCCACTCTAATGTGCATACATATATGATATAATTTTACATACAACAAATTGTGCATGGAAGTTGACTTATTATAATTGACTAATTACCTGTTTGCAGAATTTAGGGTGACCAAACTCTGATAAAATAAAAAACACAGCTACGAATTGGAAACGTATTTTATTTTATATTGTATTATTGTTTTAAATATATTTTTAAATATACATATTGTATGTTAAATAATTAAAGTTAATTTAAACTGATTGCAGGGCATTTGCTTATTGCGTCAGAACATTAAATAATATTTGTATGTCTTATACTTTTTTTTGTTTTGTTTTCCGCCGCTTTTCAGCTTGATGCCGAAAATGCGGAAAAGCCGTCATAAAAAATGAAAGTACGAGACAGCGCCAGCAACAAAAACAACCACAATCAGGCACAGAAATTGTGAATCTGTGTATAAATTTAATTTCCCCACACGAGAATTTCACATAATCAAATTTTTTAAATGCAAGCGATTTAAAGGCCGCACTCCAAAAAAAACACACACAGAGCAAAAAGCGGGGAAGTACCCCAAAATGTACATGTGTGTGTGTGTGTGTGTATGGGAGTGGGGTATGATGGGTTCGTCTCTTGCGTTGACATATGAAATATTAACGGGTCCAACGCACATCATACAAATGTCAAGTGCATGGGGGCGTGGCAAGAGGAAGGCGCAAGGCGAGTCGCGCAATTTGCCATCAAGCGTAAAAACAAATTTACTTTAACGAGGGCCAAAAGGCGCCATAGAGAAAGAAAGAGAGGGCACGAGAAAGAGAGGAGCGTTGCCAGACTGTTGAAACTGCTGAGAATGTGCCAGACTGTCAAACTGCCAGACTGTCAGACTGTTTGTATATAAATTAGAGTACATCAAAAGTTTGCGACATTATAATTTTCTTCTAGTCACACGCTGCCAAAAACACACACACACACTCACACACACACACACATATGTGCGATTCGTGTGTACAGATAAATGTTTAAGCAAAATGAAGATGAGGCTGACGATGAAGCTGACGATGAGAGACTGTAATGATGCCCCACGTTTCACTCGCACGCATCGCAAAAATAATAAAATGTGGACTTAAGCGAGGGGTGGGAACAGGCGACGGTTGGGCATGAAAGGAGAAAGGGTGGAGGGTTGAGTCGGAACTTAGAAGCACCTGATTAAATGTGCTTTGCATGCGTGTGCGTGTGCGCGAATGCAATGACAAGCAGCCAAATGACGATTACAAGCAAACTCACACACACACCAACTCACACCCACACACACCCACACACACACTCATGCGTTACGCATGTTGCCACTTGACTTTCCACCTTGAAATATTTTGATTCATCAACAAATTGCCCCATAGAAACTTCGCTATTCCTACACAGAAAAAAGAAATCCGGGACTCCCAAAAAAACCGAGCGGCGCGCCGTCGGAGGCTCGGTAATCCTGGATTTTCTTAAACCAAGTGCGAAATAACTCAAGATTGCTTAATGGCGCCTCATGAGAATTTCCCAATGAATGCGCATATTGTGTTAATTTAACCATAATAAAAAATATATGGTACAATCAAGAATTTTAAGCTCGAATTTTGGAATAATTTTTTTCTGTGTACTTCTTTAATAAGCTAAGATCAACTAGCAAATACCCTAGCTCACCTAATTATTGTGTTCAATATAATTATTGTCCAA
This sequence comes from Drosophila recens, assembly GCA_037043495.1. NCBI lineage: Eukaryota > Metazoa > Arthropoda > Insecta > Diptera > Drosophilidae > Drosophila > Drosophila recens. Next base: position 36,746 of record JBAMBJ010001130.1, on the reverse strand, counting down.
AATCCTCATATTCTTAACTATAAGCAAGTATTCAATTGACCAGTCTGACATAAAGATACCCTACAGTTGTGTTTCATAAGCAATTGTTTTAGATTTCAGCATAGAGCTTTCGCGTACTTAATTATGTCTGCAATAAGTACCTAGAAAACTTTTAAATTGCCTGATCGACTAGCAGATATCCTAGACTTTCTTACTATTTTATATGTATATCAAGCGATTGTTAAGGAATTCACATATTTCAAATTCAAATATAGATAACACAATCTGAAGTCAGCATTAAGCTTGCTTGCCCGACTACAGGATACCCTAAACTGTCCTTATTGCAATAGCGTTTTCAACGTAAGACCCACGCATACTTGACTTTGTTTTCAATAAGCATTTAATGTGCTGGCCCGACTAACAGATATCCTAGCTTGGAAAAATTTTTCACATAAGAAAATATTCAGAACAGAAAATTGTTATGTTAAATTAAGCATGTTTCAAAAAGCAAAGTTTTATTTCACATTGACTTAATTTTAAGCCCGTGTTAATAAATTGTATTTAGAAGTAAATATTAAATTTTTATGACAATTATCACAATTATCTCGAGTATGCTAAAAAGCATATACTCTGTGTTGATAATCAGAAAAAAGTTCAAGGACCGATGTGTGGGTTAATCGATTGTATCCACATATACTGCTCTAAATAAAATCAATACTGCCCTATAAGTACTTTGGCAGGGTATCTAACCAAATGTGCAACTAATCCTGAAAAACATTTGCCCTGGTCACGACTCACTTGGTTTATCATTTTATGTGATGTTACGTATCTTTGCTGTGCTCCAGAAACGCCTGTCAAAAAACTGTCAGTTGTCTCCATGTGGTTCATGGAATAACACAAATGGAATGAAAATGCTCTTATTTAAATATTCGCTTTGGCTAACCACAAAAGTGAAACAATATTCCTCTCTTTCTTCATTTCTCTCCCTCTTTCTTACTCTCTCTTTTTCTTGCTGTACCACAGTGGGGTCAACATTGTACAAATTGGCACGAACAATTTTGTATAGATTTATTTTAAGCCTTTTTTCGGAAATTATACCACTTAAATTTTATGAAGATAAATTTTTATTATTTCTATAGAATATACCCTTTAATCACATATTGCACTTTTTATTAGACATCTCATTTATATTAATTGGCAAAAGAAATTACTTAAAAATTCATATACTATTTAACTTTTTACTTAAAAGGGACTGCAAGTAATAGTTGAGTTTAGAGTTGGGAAAAAAACATACATAAGTTCTCGAAAACAGGATAATCTTGTATGTGCAATTTTTAATTTTAAAATTATTTGTAATTATTAAAATTAATTTAAATGATAAGAATTAAAATCAATTATTATCATTCAATTATTATATAAAAACTGAGCCTCAACTTTTTTTTCCAATTTTTAATATTAAAATTGATTTCTATTATAAAAATTGAAAATAAAATTTGAATCAAAGTACAATTTGAACCAAAGGAGCCATATCATATATGGACCTATATATATGTATGATCTACGCATTAATACATTTCAGCTGATACACAATATGTACAAATGCAAATGCCAAAAACTCTTTTTTTTTAATTTTTGAACAAAAATTAAAACCATTACGGTCCCCGCTTTTTACTCTATCATCGTAAACCTAATTTAATCAGTGACAAATGTAAATCGGCATTTACGAGTATTTCATTGATTTCTATAAATTTTTCATTTCCAGGCTTATCATTTAAAATTATATATTATAGTAAGAACTTTGCCTCCGTCTATCTGTCTTTTATTATGTATACATAAAATATTTCTTACTATGTACTCAAACAGAAAATGTTTTTCAGCATTATCAAACAAAGAACAAAGAACGTAGATGACAATGTAACAACTTATCAAGGTTTACCGTTGTTTTTTTTAGAAATACATTATTGATTCAATAATTGAAAGTATTGCATAGATCTCAAATTAAAAGAAACATAATTCAACTGATGAATAAGTTGAAGTAGGAGAATTATATTAGTTATAAAATTGAGATTTGGCGCAGGTGTTACATGAGCTAGTTAGGATCTGTCTTAAAAAATTCATCAAAATCAAACAAAATATATTTCAAGCTTATTATATATGTATGTAACCATAAAAAATTTACGGCAGATTCCTCAAAGTCATTGTTCTTATGTCGGCGACTTTTGCGGATTTGCTTTATATACATTTAACAGTACATACAGTGGCGGAAATAATAATAGGGACATAGAAGATTGCTGCTTCTTCTTTGCTATTATTCCTATCCCTGCAAGATTCAATGCATTTTAAAGCTTAGACTTAATACATAATCGATAATTCTATTTAAATTTAAAAAAAAATTTGGTCCATATTATCATATAAGAAGAAGAAAACATAAACTTCCGAAAAAAAATAATATTCATACTGGAAAAAATAATAGGGACAAAAAACATTTAGTATACAATTTTTGTTTTTTACTTATTATTTTTAAGAAACTTCAATGTTTCGTAATAGCACCGATTGTTTTTAACATTTCAGAGCATCTTTGGTGCATGGAGTCCACAAGTTTCCTGAGGAATCCCACACCAAGCCTATTGCACCTGTTCCGAGAGCACCTGCTGATTTTTGGACTTGTCAGACCCTAATGCCTAAACTTAATGCCCGCTTTTGATCTCCCCATAGGTCCTCTAAAGGAATTAAGTCCAAAGAATGTGCAGGTGACTCCATGTCGCCAATATTTTCGAGACAAATCCATTCCCTGACCAAATTTCAAGGGTGCTTTGGGTCGTTATCTTCTTGTAAAGTGGGAGTAAAGACATTTCCTCTTCAGCAAATGGCTGAATAGTAGTCCGGAGGATCTCTAGATAATATATTGCAATAGATTAGGTCCACAGCAGATCCTGGAAAGCATTTATCAGACCATACCAGACCATAATCGACCGTTTTTAAGTAACCGAAATATTCAGCATAGGCTTAAACTTGCTAATACGCACCTGCAACTTGAAAATTTGAAAAATATACTCTAGATGGACGTAACAATGATCATCTTCATTGGATCACATGAAAACCGACATGTTAGACGTCGTAAAGGAAAAGTTTTTGACCCCAAGTACTCAATTAAGACTGTGAAGCATGGCGGAGGTTCGATTATGGTCTGGTATGGTCTGATAAATGCTTCCCAGGATCTGCTGTGGACCTAATCTATTGCAATATATTATCTAGAGATACTCCAAAATACTATTCGGCCATTTGCTGAAAAGGAAATGTGTTTACTCCTACGTTAAAACAAGGTAACGACCCGAAGCACCCTTGAAATTTGGTCAGGGAATGGATTTGTCTCGAAAATATTGGCGACATGGAGTCACCTGCACATTCTTTGGACTTAATTCCTTTAGAGGACCTATGGGGAGATCAAAAGCGGGCATTAAGTTTAGGCATTAGGGTCTGACAAGTCCAAAAATCAGCAGGTGCTCTCGGAACAGGTGCAATAGGCTTGGTGTGGAATTCCTCAGGAAACTTGTGGACTCCATGCACCAAAGATGCTCTGAAATGTTAAAAACAATCGGTGCTATTACGAAACATTGAAGTTTCTTAAAAATAATAAGTAAAAAACAAAAATTGTATACTAAATGTTTTTTGTCCCTATTATTTTTTCCAGTATGAATTTTATTTTTTTTCGGAAGTTTATGTTTTCTTCTTCTTATATGATAATATGGACCAAATTTTTTTTAAATTTAAATAGAATTATCGATTACGTATTAAGTCTAAGCTTTAAAATGCATTGAATCTTGCAGGGATAGGAATAATAGCAAAGAAGAAGCAGCAATCTTCTATGTCCCTATTATTATTTCCGCCACTGTATATGTATAAATACTCGCATATTAAAATATATGTACGTCAGTAAATGCTGAATCTACGTCTTTAGCATTCTTATCTGTATTTGTCTCATGTCTGCTTAGCAAATTTTATAAAACGGGGGTTTTGAGTTACAGTTTCCAACAGTGGCGGTCGGGCAAAATTAATTCTCTAGCGATGTGCTCTTAGCGAACACAAAAAAAATTATACGAGCTCAATAAAATGTATCAAGCTATTCAATTTATACTAAAATATATCCGATTAATATTGGTAACCCTAACTGGAACAGTTACCGTAACAAGACTTTTTTAATATACCGAAACCCAAACTATTCAATTCGAAAGAACCTTTTAGAAACCGATTTATGCACAGCGGTTGATTTCGGTTCGGTAAAGCATTTAATTGAAATATGTTGTAAATTTTGTTTATTTTGTATGTTTGTATATTTATCCCGATAAGGAGATCTTAATTATTGAAATCAAAGAATGTTAGTTCACAAATTTACATAATTTAAATATTAAAAAAATATTTTACTTGTATACCCGAACGAAATCATATCGGTATTTCGATACAGAAACATAAAAGAAAACCGATAATCGTTACGAAACCGATATAAAAACATTTTTGCGAAACCGGTAACTGAAACCGATATTCGACATATTAATTAAATACTTTGTATATTTTGCGATAGTTTCACAATAAACACGACTCACGCACATCTGCAGCTTGAAAGCGCTTTCAGCAGAGATAAAGGCGATCGAAGTATTTGAGGCGATCGAGTCAATCGAGGCGAATCAGTGCAATTCGAGAGCTAAAACAATGCGGACGTGTTTCATTTTATTGGTCTTTGTGGCAGGCGCTGTGGCACAGTGTGATCTGTCCAATCGGGAACCGTTTCCGATTGTGGCCAAGAGAATTGGCAGCAAGACGGCGATCCTGAAAGGATCATCAACGTTACATTTCTCTCTCAATGAGACGGTGACCTTCTACTGTCCCCAAGGTTTCACAATCAGTAGAGATTATTATAAAAACAACGATCTAAATGGGCCAACAGCGGACCTGACATGTGCTGAAGATGGCTTCTATTCGGACGGTCAACGGATCACTGAATGGACAAGTAATGCTTATATTCAATGCACTACAGCCGACAGCAAATCCCTTTATGAGAGCAATAAAAGCTTGTCGGGCTGCGATGCGGATGCCATGACACTGATCGTTGGCTATAAGCTGCCAGGATTATCGGATGTGAAGCAACTGGCCATGTGTTATGACTTGAGTGCATTGCGTTTACGTTTTGTCAAATTCTTGGCCTATCAGCCGCAGAATTTATTATTGGATATGTCGCAAACAAATCCCGTTCTAAATGAACTGAGTTTGGACAAATACATTGACAGTCTGTCTGAATATTTTCACTACACCAGCGATGAGGAATTTCAACAGCTAAAAACTAATCAAAAACAATTGGGCGAACTCTACGATTCGGATCTGTTCGATTATTCCAGCCTGTTGCAGGATCAGCAACAGTTCAAGGATCTCGATAACTATAAATATCTGCTGAACATTGTCTGGCTGCGTTCCTTGCGCCTGGGCAACTGGAAGCATTGGCTGGAAGCGTTGCGCGCTGCCAACGATGATAACGATGAGAAGTTTGAAATGCGCATTGGAGTCTCGGGTGTGGCAACACTGCCACTCGCCCACCGTTGCAACGTCAGTCGACCCATGCAGCTGAGGGACGAGGAGGGTATTGCTCTCTCAGTGCCCGCCTATATCTGGGCGCATGTTCGCTCTCTGCAGCCATCTGGCAATGCCGCCGATGAGTTTCTTCTTGTCGCACACAATAACCCCTACGTAAGTTCTCAAATCTGCTCTCGACAACAGCAACAATTATATACACTCAGCACAGAATTTATTCGTACACCCGGTTTTTTTTTTAGTATTTTCAAACAGTCAAACAATAAAGATTGTATGCACCCTAAATTAGTCAAACTTTTGTAAAAAAAATAAAAAGTTTAGATGCAGGTTTCTTAAATTAATATTACATTCACTTAAATTCCTTTTGAATGATACAAAAATTTCTTTAACCCATTAAGTACCAATTAAAAATTTTAAATTTTTGTAAGTCTACTTTTTCAACATTTTTCGCGATCTTAAACAAAGAATGTTTTGAAGCAAAAGAAAATCTACAAACAATTCTAAGAGTGACTGCAAAAAAAAAATTTCAAACATCTCTTCGCTAGTATTTTTTATGATTTTTTGAAAATTGCTAAAAACGACTATTTTAACCCATTTATCATCCTTTTCCTTATTTTCAAAAATCATAAAAAATACTAGCGAAGAGATGTTTGAAATTTTTTTTTTGCAAAAAAAATTTTAATAATTTTAAATAATTTGTTCTATAATTACTTAATGCTAATTAAAAAATTTTAGTTTGCATTGAAAATTAAAAGTAATTAGAATTTCTCATTAGCACTACATTACCTTATTCAATATAAAAGTAGTTAATTCAGAACAACTCTGGTACGAATGTACGAAGTGTACGAATAAGTGTTGGACTGACTGTACAAGCACTTATGCTCTTCTTCATTATCTCTCTCTCTGGCTTCTGATTCGTCTTTCTGCTTGCAGGTCAATGTGTTGGAGCTGAGCGCATTCTGTGACGACATTTGTGCTGAGATCCCTTGGCTGAACAACAGTCTCTTTGGCGAGCTGCACTTGTTGCCCATGTACGGTGTCGTTCACTGCTGCCGTATGGATCAAATTACTAAGTTACCGGACTTTCCATTCGCCAAACAGCAAGAGGAACCGTTGTTATCAGCAACAGCATCGACTTCGACGCCGACAACTGATATTAGCGACCACGACCTACGACCAGATGAATATTAATGATAAATCTATCTAAAAATAATAATGTTTAAAATGCTGATGACAAATAGCTAGTCTTATAACTTTTTCAATGCTATATACGTGGCACCCCTTATTCATTAATTTTATCAATTCGTACTATTGTAGAAATGTGCAGCAATTTTAATATAGCGAATTGAAGAATTCATGAAATGGTTCGTATAAACTGAGAAATTCGCCGCTTATTAATTATAAATACTGCGCAGGGAGAACGTTCTCTTATCTGTATGTACATATGTACATAAGTTAAATATTAAAGCTTACACGAAAGCTTTCTTTTCTATCAACTCAGTTCAAGCTGTGAGCTTTGAGTTGTGGATCTTGTGATCTTCAAAGAAAATCTCAGCATGCTGATAAAAGCGAACGCAAATATTTATTGATTTTTTTAAAGCTTGTCATTTTCTAACTATCTCTATCAAAGTATATTGTTGGTGTTTACAACTGTTCTCTATCTCTCAGTTTGACCCTAGCAAACACATTATGATGATAAAATCAACCAATTAAAAATACAGACAACCAAAACTAATGTTTTTCTCATAACCAACATTACCACCATTTTCCAATATATAGTATATGTATGAGGCCAACGTGAAACAAAAATTCAAAAACTTTCTAGTGCAAAATTTGTTTATTTGAATTTTAAGATCTAGATTTTTTTTAAAATGTCAAAACCTATTTTCAAAAGCCGAACACATAATCTTAATGTATTTTTTATTCAAAAGTTTTAAATATTTTTTTGGATAATCTGCACTACATCCCAGAAAGAGATGAATTTAAACGAGTTTTACACCGAGACCGAAACTAAAGCGACAGCTGCGCTGTGGGCAATTTAACAGCAGGGCAAGGGACTTTTAAAGTGCGTATACAATGATAACATAAAACATAAAAAGCATTGGGATTTATATTATATATAAAATTTAAAATAAAAAGGTCTCACATGTGGCGTTTGTAATGACCGTTTGCTGATTCGAATTTAGTTGGAAATGGGGTAAAAAAAATAAAAACACAACAAAGCATCCACAGAGTCACATATCATTCATTTTATGTGTTGTGAATCTGTGTGAGCACTGCGCCAATGAATATTAAAACAACAAGTGTGTGTATGGGTGTGTATTTCAAATACCCTGCAACCATTTGAAAATGGTCTTAACTTTTGAAGGAATACATATTGCAATATGTGTATGCATTTGTATTGACTACAGAATTACAAATTACAAAAGAATTAAATAAAACATGTATGTATGAATCTACTGGAATATAACTTGACCTAAATGCAGGGTATTGGCTAGTCGATCACACTTCTAGCTTGTTTTTATTTTTGTCATTTTTGTTTTGTTTTTTAGTATCGTTAAAAACTTTTAATTGGATTGCAACCGTTTTAATACTTTCATAACGCCAAACGCGCTTCCTTTTCGTCGCGCAAAACTGAAAATCAATTAAAATGCCGCTCAGTCAACGCGTTGAAGGCTGAAATCAACGGACAGTCAAAAAGAGCTGCCCCGTCTCTCCCCTTGCCACTATAAGCCGTCATCTGGCAGCCAAGTGGCCAGGCCAAATCGATTCGTAACCACAAAGCATTGAGCCAACAGAGTTCAAAAACTATCTATCGAACAAAGCGATAGAAAAAAAATAAATAAAAGCTTTTGATTCAAATGAATAAACTTAAGACTTTAATAGGATACCGAACATTGCGAATTAAATTTTCCTATTCATTTAACATTAAATAACTAAATTTATCCTTTTGAAACTACTTAAAATGCAATGAAACGGAAGAAAATAAAAGTTTTTGTTATTTTTTTTATTTTATTTATTTATTTATTTATTTATCTAGTGTCAACGAAGTACAGTCGACCAAAATTATCGTAAAATTTAATTTTGTGATTAAAAAAAAAATATTTTGTGTAACTGGTGACGATTTTGGAATTTGGAACTGTCTCCATATTGTCAAGTATTTTAATTTCAAATTTATAAAGTTGCTTTAAATTCATAAAGTCTACTTCTACATTTTTTGAGAATAATTAATTTTACTAAAATTAACAAATTTCACAAAATATTTTCGATACAAAATGTTTAGCTCAGTACCTCAGTATTTTTCTGATCCAATTCTATAAGCTGAATTTCAAATTATTTTAAGTGATGATCGAGTTGTCGATTTTCGTAGCATTTTTTCATTACTAATTTTGAGGCAAGTCACCCAATGATCCCGTTTCCCAAAACAATAAAAAATACAAGAGTTTGTTTTGTTTTTCATACTGGTATGGTGGTCATTTTTTTTTTTTATTAGATAATAGATTTTTGTTTTAGCGTGAAGGCTTTTGTATATAGTGTTTTATTTTATTTATTTATATATATTTTTTTTGTGGTATAGTTTTCTTTTTATATAAATTTTCATCTACATACATATACATATATAGTTATTGGGTTTTTTGTTTTTGTTTTAGCCGTAGAACAATTATCACATCTTACATATATGTAGCTACACTTAAACGTATCCATTAAATGTTTGTGCATATGTATTTCTCTTCTTATTTATGTCTGTCTGTCTGTCTGTCATCTTTGTTTTACTTTTCATTTTGTTTTGTATATATAAATCCTTGTAGAATTTTGTGAAAATTCTCAGTTTTCCCAATACGACATTCTCAGCTGGTCATCAGCAGCAACAATAATAAAAGGCCAATTTGAATTTCAGCTTCATTTGCAACTTTAAGTTCAAATGAGTGCGTGAATGAGTGTGAATATGTGTGCTTGATTGTGTGAGTGTGTGCGTATAATCTCTAAAGTGTCACGACTCACGTTCATCTCTAATAAGGTGCAGCATGAGTATAAATTGTATTTATATTTTAATACTTGTATTTGTTTGAATAGATTTAAATAGTCTTTGAAGTCAGTGAAAAGACGAATGAGTATTTGAATAAGTGTGAATTTGAGAAAATGTCCAAGCTTGAACTTTGTGTGCAATATGCTTAAATAAGTGAATGAATGAGTGTGAATGAAAAGCGTGAATACTCAAAAAAAAAAAGCAAGTATATTATAATTTTAAGTCGAGTGCTTGATTAGTTTGTGAATACATTCAAAAGGAATGCATAAATATGTGAATGAGTTTCCCATGCATGATTAGCTTGTGAATGCATTCAACATAGGCCTCTACATCGAATCGGAACTTTTGCCTGGCTGTTGGCATTGTCCGAAACTCAGTTCCAGCGGATAGATGAGCTATCTGTACATTCATTTTGTCTCGACATAAGACTCCTTCTGGGCCTTGGCAATTAGAGTTGGCCACCTCGCTGTCTCGCTGTTGCAATTGCAGTCGCATCCTTTTATCTTGCCACTCATGCCGACTGACTCAAAAGTTGGCTCATTTATATTGTATAAACAGTGCCGTTAGCTCATTGAAAACTGAACTTTGCCCGAGCAACGGCCTCCTTCCACACATTTCCACTTTTCCCTTTCTCTTTTTTAATATTCCTTTTCGCTTTCTTTCTTGTCGTTTTCTTTCGGTTTTCCTTCTGTCTTTATGTCATTGCTTTAAGCTGACGCTGAAAAGTATGCTACAATTTTCTTAGCAGCCATTTTAAAGGCGACTTTACAAACAAAAAAACAAATATTCATTAGTTATTTGGAGAAAGTTTTCACATTCACTCGCTTTCTTCTTTTGTCTTTTTGCCGATTTCTTTTCACGATAATGTTGCTGCTGATGACAATTTACAAAACAAAAAAAAAAAAAGAAAAACTGATTCTTTTAAAGTTCTGCACTTCACTTTCGCAGCAATTTCACGTCAAAGTCTTAAAAAAAAGGAGTAGATTTTGATGCGAAAGCGAAAATGAGAATTAACAAACACTCCATGTAATCCATAGTTTTTTATCTCTGTGTATGTGTGTCCCGCCCCAAATCCCATTCCCGCCCCAAGCAAAAATGCAATCTAATCCATTCCAATTGCAATTCGAATCCGCATTCGAATCCGTTCTCCCATTCGTACTTGCATTCGTCGTCGTATTCGCAGTCGTATTCGCAGTCGCATTCGCATTCTAGTAGATGCATTCGCCGAGTAAATCGCATTCACCCTTTTCCAATGGCTTCAACCAGAGTGGATTGTAGTTGGGGCACAATTTGCGATGGATGGGCATTTTGATTTGCACCGGCGTCGTTGATATACCCTCCCAGTTGTGACCCTCAAACCGCTGTCCATCCGATCTATTGCATTGCATGCTAAGCGGCTCCTGGATGTACATCGTATATAGCTGGTCAACTCGGGGCTGTGTCCACTCGATGCTGCGATAATTCACAGAACGTGCACCGTTCAAATGAATCCCATGCTGATGCTCCTTCCTATGCCAACGAAAGAGAGAATCAAAAACAACAATAGACAGATTGAGATAAAAATAGCAGATAAAGTCAGTCGACAATGAATGTGTCGCCACATTAGGTGGCAATTTCAATTAGAGAATTCTCGCAATTTCCTTTGCTTTAAAGTTGCACTTCATTGCAATTTACTTTAAATATTTTAGATCAATTTATTTATCTATATCATTTTCAGTAAATTCAAGAGTAAACTTCAAATTGTCATGTAAAAATATTTGTAAATTTCGGTATTGAACCATCTGAGAGTCAAGTTTAAAGTGTGGCTTAAAAATTAAAATATAAATTTTTCTGTTTTGGTAAAGCTATCGAAGCTTATTACTCGAATAATATTAAGGTCAAGCAAAGCTGGATAGTACTTGGAAAACATTCAAATAATTCAAATGTCATGATATGAAAATTATTTAAATATGAGTCAAATCTTGAAATTACTTAAAATTGTTTGATTTCTTTAATTTTCCATCAAAGTGTTACCTTTATCGCAAGTTGGTTAATGATTAAAATATATCATTTCTAAAACTTGACAGCATTCGAAAGGCGTTTGAATTGCTCAAAAGTCAATCGAAACTTTACAGTATTCAAAAGATCTAGTTAGTTCTAGTTTAATTGTTAAAATAAACTTGACACTATTAAAAAAATGAAAAACAAAGCTTGACAAATCTTTGGATTTTTTTAGATATTGACATCATGTGGAAGTTTTACAAATAATTCAAATGTCGCTCAAGGTTTGATGGTTTTAAGAACAATTCGCGTCTCAAATGGTTTCTAAGGTTTTGAATGTACTTAAAAGTTTGAGCTATTTAGAAATTATTTGGCTATTCAAATGTAATTCAAGCTCAAAATGGTTCTTGGAGCGAATGCTGCAATTGATTCAAATGTAATTCACATGTGTCTGTCTCTTTAAAATCTTACTTAGCTCAAAGCATTTATTGGCTGTCAAAAGCTCTCAAAAGCACTTTAAAATACTTGGGCTTTCGTTTGGAGAAGACCAAGTTGAATATATACCTTCTATGCTCATAGAAATGGCCAAAAGTGTTGGAAACTTTGGAGAGATCTACGCTAAAGGTTGTCACACAGGTATCTTTTCTTTTCCCTGTGTTTCAACTCTTATCCATGGACAACTCTTTAAAGTGTCAAAGGGTGTATATAACTTTTGTAGTTTACTGGGTTTTGGGCTGGCGCACCTTTTGCTGCTCCTTTTGCGATGCTTAACACCTCGTAAATCTTCATAACTTGGTCGGTTGGCCGTGCAGCTGGTTATTGAATCAGCTGCCTTTTGTCTAGAAGCCTTTAAACCATTTTAGGCTTTGTATATTTACCGCAATTCTCACCCAAAAATGCCGCACAAAATTCAAAGCCAAAACTCGTAAGTCTCTAATCTAATGTAAACTTTTGTTTTTTTCTTCGTTCTTTTGTTTGTTGTTGTTGTTGTTGGGACCAAGCCCAGAACAGAATGATTCGGGGTCTGGTCTGAACACGAACTTGGGAGTTTTCTGGTGTCGTTCTGGTTCCCTCAATTCTTCTTCTTTTCGCGCCCGTTCCCGTTCCCGTTCTGGCCATGCCCATTAACGTTGGCAATTAGCGTGCACCTTGGCGTTGCTCGCTTTTGGGACAGGCAGGAAGTTGAAGACATTTCCGTTATGAATACTGCGTACAAACGGAGGCCGGAGAAGTCGAAGAAGGAAGGAGGAAGGAGGCGAGAGATAGAGGAGAAGAGGAAAAGGGGCCATAACCGGAGCCACAACAAACGCCGGAATGCCAAAGTTTTGCCTTTGATGGCAGAAAGCATAGGAAAAGCAAAAGAAAGGACGAAACGCTCCAATGCACAGTGGGATGAAATTGAAAATTTCGTATCTAATTATGACTTATATTATTGTTTTTCCAAGTGAAATCCATTATTTTACACGCTAAGGAACAAAATTGTCTGAAACTAAATTAAAATGAATTAAAAAAATATAATAATAAAACAAGAAAATACTAATTTAATGTTTATAATTTAAATATAAAATTGATAATATATTTTGAAACAATAATTTTGACAATAAATGAATTAATTTCAAAAATAAATATTATTATTTGTTTATGAATGATTTCATAAATAAATAATTAATATTAATTTCAAATATAAATAAAAATATTATATTTATTATATTATACATATGTATTTATATTTGAAATTACTTTATTTATAATAAATTTAATTTAATTAAAAATATATACAACAATAATAATAACAAATCTTCTCCAAAATTGCGGCATTTTACCCACTGTGCTTTGCCCCGTCCCTTCCACCACATCCGTTCCACCCACTACAGTCGAAGACAAAGATCCGCTTACCGTTTCATATAGATAAAGTAATTCTCGAGCGTCTCCTCCGACACAGAACTCTTGCACACCTCCAGCTTGGTGGCCGGATAGTAATGGATATAGTTGACGCACATCTCATCACTGATGGAGAAACCGCCCAATGTGGCATTCGTGTCGGCCAGTGTATTATAATAGCAGGTGGTGACCAATGCATCGCCCTGGCAAGAGATGGATTAATTAAGTAACAGTCATGAAAAAGGAAGTGCATTATTTAAAAGCAAACACGAAAAAAATTCAATCTTCAGCACACCAAAGACTTTACTTTACCTTTACTTAAGAAACTCAAAATACTGATTATATGATAAAAAGATAGAATAAGTAACATTTCCGAAAAAAAAACAGTTTTAATTTAAATAAAAAAAGAGAATCAAGCGAATAGAATTATTTTTAATTAATTATATGATATTGTAGTCAGATTTAAAAAGTTATTTATGATAGCCATTTGATATAGTTTTCTGATTTTAAATAAACTTGGTTATATTAAAAAAAAGAATACAGACAAAAAAATGCTCAAGATTTTTAAACTTAAATTTTAAAATGATTTTTATTTGTGCGTATATCGTCGGCAGATCAGGTATATGCATATACTTTATATTGTCTTTCACATAAACAGAATATGCCTTTGTAATTTTTGTGTGCCGGGTGTAAAATAAAGAGAGCTGGAGACAAAACAGCTCAACTTACCGGCAAGACTCGGGGCTTATAATGCAGCGTGCGCATCTCCTGGAAATGATGTGAATAGTAATCATCGCGATTCACCTCCCTCAGCTCCTGTTCCCCGCGAAAATGTCGCGTTAGGACGCGAACGCCACGCAGATGTGTGTGCAACTGCGACCCAAAGATGATGATGCCCGTTCTGGGCAATGCGGAGCGAGTACAGTCGGCCACACAGTAACCGCTCAGCGGAAATGCCGTCTGTCCTGGCGGTATGGCCATTTTATCGGTATATTCCAGACCCAATTCCATAACACCGGCATCGTATTGCCGTAGTGTCTTTGACATTTTGATGCGAAATCCGGAGTTGTCCACAAGACCTGCGGGGCGTATGATTAATATTAATGCAATAGCTGACAAATTCGGGTGGTGTAGGTTATAGCTGCTCCTGGCTCTCTTTTACACACATACACACATATATATCCGCATACATTGTTGAGTGGTGCACTCAACATTCTGTTTGCCAGGCTCTTGTGGCCATGTAATGCGCGACGACGATGCCATCACAAGGACACTTCAAGCAGCAATAATGACATTGCTCCTGTTCTCACTGCCAATGGCAATGGCGTTCTCTCACTCTCTCTCTCTTTCACTCTCTCTCTCTCTTCGCTCTTGTTGTTATTTATACAAAAGTTTTAATGAATTCTCCCCTATGCATATTCCTTTTCGTCCTTCCCCATTTCCCCAACTTTTTATCCACTCTCTGTTTGTTTGCAACACTTGAAACACACACACATTTTAAGTGGCACAACACGAGGAGGCAAGAACTCTTCAACAATCATCGCAATCGAATTACGACATTGTCGGTGTGACCAAATTTCGAACGGCTTTGCCAGTGTTGGTAAATTAAAAAAAGAAGATGTAGATCACACCAGATAGAGCTTTGAAGCGCTTAAAAAGGAAGCTGAGAATCATCAAAATTTAATAACAAAATGTTCGTTGTCAGTGTGAGCCACTTTTATAAGGATAATCAAATTTATGGCTTGCCAGTGTTGGTTAATTAAGAAAAATTAAGAAAACTCTTAAAATATAAAGAACAATCTTCAAAAATCATTACAACCTAAACATTGTCATTGTGAGCTACATTTCTACAGTTATATGGATTGCCAGTGTTGGTAAATTAAAAATAACATTAACATTAAAATTTTTCAAATTTATAAAAGAATCTTCGAATATTAATTTCAACATTCTTATTGTCAGTGTGATCAAATTATCCACATTCACCGAAATTTATATTTTGTCTGTGTCTGTAAACTAACAAAAAAAATATTTTGTAACCACTGCGGACGGCAGTCCACGCTAGTGACGAAAGCAGCACGAAGGGTGCGAAAGGCGACTATCAAGTAACACCCTTAAGCTCATTAAATATAAAGAAACATCAAGAAAATATATTTACAACATTTATACATATTTTCAGGCTAACTAATTTTTCAGCATTTAACGAAAATTTTTCGCCTGCCAGTTAAAAAGATATATATTTTTTTCGCATGTTTTGACCCACACTTTTTTATCAGTGTTGGTTAATAATTGAAGTAAATGAAAGTACTGTTGCCTACCTGCCTGTAGCTCCGGATTATTGAAATGCACCTCGAGCCGCACAAAGGGATTGAAACCAGGACCACCGACGGGCAAACCAGCCTCAGGTGGATAGGTAAAGGTGCTCGCACCCATGGCCCAGAGCGCCATCACCTTGGAGCACACCTTGGCCGCCGGTGGCAGCTGCTCGCAATCGCCATTGTAGAGTGGAATCTCTACATGTGCCTCTGTCTCGCAGTGGAAGACCTCCATGTGATGGACGATGCCCGGAGATTTGATGATCGGCTCGAATTGAACAATATGCAGACGACTCTTGACAATATCATCCAGACGCTGCACATGACACCAATAGGTTGTCTCCCGATTCGGCACTGGCGCCTGCTCCAACGTGATTTCAATTTGATCCAAATCGCTAGAGAAGAAGTTTAATTAAATAACCCAATTCCTTAAGTTATAACATCACTTACGTTTCGGGTATGAGAATCTTGTCGGCGCGCAGCAATTGCAACATTTTTAGACCCGCCTCATGTGGTGCACTCACATTGGGCAGAGCAAACTGATGATCCTCGAGGGATAGCTCCGATTCACCGCGTGCCCAAACCACATACATGGTGCCCTCCTAAAATTAGTCAAAGAAAGATCCATAAAATATCAATTGATTTAAATCACTTAGTGATCCAATTTAGTGATGTGAAAATACATTGAAATATCGACAGCTCGATTTTCCCGAAAGTGATTTTTGAGCACTTTAGCTCGATAACATTTTGCTAATATATCGATTTTCTAGCTATTAATAAATTAGCTCAATTTATTTCAATTGAAAACATATAAACTTAAAAGTTTATATGATTGTTTTATCTAAAATTAGTAATGTAAATATATAACCCAAAACTAACAACTCGAAATTTCCGAAAGCGATTTTTGAGTAGTTTAATTCGATCATTTTTTTCGACGATATATCGACAGCTGGATTTTTGTTTTGACGATCTTAATGTTTCGATTCAAAACTCGATCTATAATTTAAATGTCCATCACTATTCAAAATATTAATACTTACATGAAGTCGCAGATCGAGCGGATCGCAGGTATCGAACTTGCGCTTAAAGGCCAGCGTGAACTCATCCATTTTAAATACCTCACAGTCCTGCTGATAATCCTTGCGCACCCAACGGCCATCGGGACTGGTGTATGTGTCGGTCACCACATTGAAGAAACCATTCTGATTCTCAAAGAAACAAATATCCGCATCGGCGAGGCCGCCGCGCTTCGAGAAGCCCAAATAGAACCAACGATGCTGCTCATTGAACGCGTTTTGCAAATGGAAGAGCACCTCCTGCTTATACCAGTCCACCATCCAGCTCAGCTTGATCTCCTTATCATCCAAATAGATCTCATGGAGCTTTGTATCCGAGAGGCCTGCAGAGGGTAGAGGGGAAAAAAGAGAGAATGTGCTTAGTTATAGGAAATTTTGCAAAGTTAAGATCTTAGGACTGTGGGATTTTATTGTTATTTTGGCTTAAACTCTGAAAGAGTGATGAAAGACTTGTGAACACAACAGTTTGTTAGCCAAGAAAATTCAAATTATTTTGTAGATATTTGCTATAGATATTGATACTTAGTTACAGATAAATTTCAGAGACATGAGCGTAATTCACGGAGTTTCGTAATTTTTTATTGAATTAATCGAAGTTTCTCTAGTATTAAAATTGTGTAACAATCTTCTATATGAGTTTATTCTACAAAGCATAAAAGATCAATGAGATTCCTAAAGGAAAAAAAAAACAATGCACGCTCGGCACATTTACTCTATAGGTTTTTGATAAGTGTTCAAATACGGAATCAACTTCTTGTTTCTATTCCAATTCGCCAATCACAATATAGACTCGCTCATAAAATACTAACAACTCAAGTGGTTAAGAGACTATCGTCAGCTTATCTTCGTTGGGCAATAAACCATTGTTTTTTTTTTCAGTCACTCGGTTGATTTGCTTTGAGGTTTTCTTGGGTTTTTTTTAATAAAAAAATAAACTGTCAATGTCAAAGTTGACTGGCACAAGTCAAAGTTTAAGTCTAGTTTGTCTAGTTGCCGTATCCAAACTTTTAGTTATCTCAGTTCAGTGATTTTCGACTTGGACTGAATTTTTTTCCCTTGGTCTCTTGGCTGTTATTTGACTATGCCTTTTAGCTGGCATTTTATGACATGCTGCAAATTAATGATTGCAATTAAAGCACGTCTACAGTTACGAGCTACGAGTTCGGAGTTCCTTATTCCGCATTTCGAGTTTGCCAACTACATGACGCGATAATCAAGTTGCCTTCGTACTAATTACCAAAATAGAAGCAAAATGAAATGAATTCAATCTTTCAGCTATGTTATCTTTGTATTCTCTTTGGCTCTCTCGGAACCACAGTGTTGTTGTCCCCGATTCCCGATTGTCCAAATGTCCAGTGCAGCAGCAATCGCCGTACAAGGACCAGGTCATTAGATTTATGTTACCAAAGGCTTTGGCCAGGCAGTAGAACATCAATTACAACTACAACAAGCGCTTGACTAGCCATGAACGTGCTGAAGGAGACAGAGAGAGAGAGAGCAGAGAAAAAGAGAATAGGAGAGACAGAGAGAGAGAAATCAGACTGAGAGAGGAGGGGAAAAGGGGGCTAACATAGACAGTCAGTGGAGCGGCAGTAACGAGAAAGAAAACCCAATAAAATGTCAAATCCAATTGGCAAACATACACCAATACACACTCACACACACACACTCACACACAGAGATATCGTGTGAACGTACCAGAGTTTGCAAAAGTATATCAAACTGTTTGACAGAGTCGAAGTAGCTACACTGAGAGAAAACAAACCAAGTATTTTGAAGCTTAAGCTGAGTTTCGATCAAAATTTTCAAATATTTAACTTAACTTATTTCATATTTATTGTATTACATTTTATTATATTACTATTTTGGCATTATTTAAATAAATTGGGGATTTTAATGAAAAAAACTTAATATAAAAAATTTATTTTTTAATAATAAAAAAAATCGAAATCAATACCATCTTCTAAATTACCAATATCGAGCCCTATTTGCGACAATAACGTATGCGCCATTTTCCGAAATTTTTTTTCTTATGCCAATATGTTTATAAACACCACCCGCATCTGCACCTAAAATATTACATTTTTATTTTATATATTTACGGAGATATTGACCTGTGAATAATAACGTAAGCGACAAATGACACGAAGAAATCAACTTAACGAAACCTAAAAAACTCTCTCCTGTAAAATTGCGTTTTGGCGCATACGTTATTGTCGCAAATAGGGCTCGATATCGTTCATATATCATACAAAATATCTAATGACTTCAGAATAACTACCAAATCAATAAAATCCATATCAATTTTGTTCCAATTCCATCCGTTCCGCATTCCATTTTATACATAAGAAATATTTAATATAGACTTAAAAATATATATTAAAAGAAAAAAAAATAATCTAAATTTAAAATCTAATACAGATGATAATTATAAATTTTTTAAAGGTTTTATCAATTTCATATGCTCCGCATATATTACTAAAGGCCAGTAGAAATTTTCATTTACAGTCTCTTAATTTGTAGCAGTGCAACGATAGAAAGAGAGTTAGATGTCGAACAGAAAGCTATCGTAGAAGCACTCGATTACAATCAAAAGTGACAGCGATTCGTGGGTTTTTCATCGAGGCATTGGGTTTTGGTTGAGATATCCAAAGGGAGAGAGAAACAGAACAGGTATAATCTCTGTTGGCTCTGTTGTCCATGGCGTTTTTTATTGCGTTGCTGACTTTTTGGTGTGGCAAGTTCATAGACTTGCAACAGCGGAAGTAATATGCCCCAAAGAGTTGCTCTAACGGTTAAGGTACGCCAGCTCTACGGAGAGTTTCACTTCTATCGATACTAAAATTGATTTGTTATCCTACATATGTCTAACAGCAAGCACACACACCGCACACACACTCTGCACACACACTCCACATTCACAAGCACTCACATATATCATTGCCAAACGTTGTCCGCGCCATCTCTCGTTTCTGTTTGTTCTGCAATCCACAAAAAAAAAAAAACGAAAAAGAAGAAGAAGACAAATTTCTCATTTTTCTCCATTTTTGCCATTTCCATATAACGACTACGTTCACGTTGTCGTCCTCTCAAGTGGAAATAGCAACGACAGCGGTAATAAACAACAAATTGCACTCATTGTTCAGTTTCGTCGTTTACCATTTGTAAAATGGCAACAAATTCGTTTAGCGCACTCGTATATCCGTATGAATAAATGAATAAATTCGAGTGTGTGTATTCAAACTTAGCATATTCCATATTCCATGCCGTCAATCACATTTTGAATTAGCTGCTATTTTTACTCGCTAGCTAATCCGCAAACCCATTGTGCATAATATTCTATAATTTCCATAATCAAATGTCAAAGATTTCGAATTACAAAATGTCGCTGATATCACGATTAACATATCCAAAGTTTCAACTAGAGATAATGAAAACTAAAAACAAATTAAATAAACTTGTTCTCAACGAAAGTAAGTGAACACATAGCTAATTTACTTATTCTACTCGTAATAGTTTCTAAAATCCTTTTTATTTCTGATAAACAATTTATCAAAATTTTAATTACAAATTATGCGAACAAAAGTTCCGTTTATCAAATACAGTAAAATTGTAATTACAAATTATGGAAGATAAAATAAATTTTATAAACAACAATATATCCGAAATAATAAATAATTGAAATTTTTGAACGGTCAATAAATGGATTTAATCAAAGATTCACGTATAGTATGTAAAATAGCAAACAATCCATAAAAAACTTGAACTTAAATCGAAGTCAAGCTTGTCTTTAAGCAAAAGATAACAACAAAAATTTCTATAACCTAATAACAATCTGTAAGAGCATTCAAACTTCAGGTTACTTCTGTTCCCGGTCCTTCTGTTAATCACTCAAATGAAAGCTTGAAAATGACAGTCTACATTTTACTGTATACGTATGTATAACTATCTTTTAAATTAAATCTATGCATTTGAGTTGTTTAATCTAAGCTTGACATATAATTTATATTTATATATACGCAGGCAGACAGGCAGACAGAGAGAGAGAAAGCATTAAGCAGTCGAGACACATCGAAAAAGTTTTAATTTTGTAGAAATTCGATTTGTGTTGCCTACTTTTTTGCGCTGCTGCACAAAGAGTCTAACCCAAATGAAAACTATGCGCCCAGCAAATTGGAGAAGGCAGACGAGCATCACAGAAACTACTCAAACCACCCAAAAGCCACCTCTTAACTACCCAACCACCCCATCATCCAGCTAGTGTTTAGACTTCTAGCATCGCTATTCAATTGCTTCATTGCTCGATTGCTTTGTCTCAACTTTTCAATTGCATTTTCATTCACACTTAACAGCTTTTACCCCGACGGGCAATTTAAGAGGCGCCCAGCAACAACAACAACAACAACTACAGCGACAGCAACAACAATACATTGCACACATAACTGTAAATTTAATAAACTTGTCCGGAGTTTATTGCATTTGCTTGACTGCGCCTCAATGTTGTGTGTTCCCAATAAAAAAAAAATATATAACAAAAAACGAAAAAGTTTTTCGTGTTTTTTGAAATACTCTTGCAGAGGGTATTATAAATTTGACCATCACTGTGGATGGCAGTCCACGTTAGTGACGATGGCATAACATAAGTATGTATAAAGTATATGCAGGTAATTGTATTAAGAAGCACACAATTCACATATGTATTTGATTTTTAAAAATATTTTAAGCTCATATATTTGTTCTCAACTTGTTCTGATAACAATTTGCAATTTGCAATAAAAGAAATAGGTTTTAAATTTTTTTATTTTTGCAAAACAAATATATGTGAATTTTGTTAGATAGTTTTCAAGTCTCTTAGAAATTAACCATTAATATAAAAAGCATTCTTGCGATTTCTAAAATTCCAACTAAACTTACAAATTATGCATTTTCTACAACTTTGGTTGAAATCGAATTGCAATATCATATAGCTGATCAAAATTTAGTATAAAAACATTTAGAACAAAACTTAATATTAAAATTAAAATCAATTAATAAACTATTAAATAAAATTAAATACAGTAAATCAAAACATATATATATATTGAGTTAGATAACGGCTATAATGTTTTCAGTCATATGTTATTATAGTGCCTTAAACATAAGCGCTGTTAGTTAAATAAATAATTTAAAGAATAAATTGTTGTTCATTAAGATAATCATTACATTCTGATGAAATTTGGCTAAAATAAAACTACAAGGGTATCAAATCTTCGGCATGCCCAATAAATTGATTTTTTTCTTGTATTCTTTTTTTTACATGGTGAACTTGAAATGGCATTTTGACGGCTCGGCTTTAACTGTGAAGCAGGGAGAAGAGTGAAGCTGCTGTTTGAAACGTGTTTGGCTTGGCACATAGTTGAACGTTTTCCCTTTTGGATGACGATGACGATGACGATGATGAGATGAGATGAGCAGCATTCGGCATGCCAAGGCGCACAGGAATTTTTCTTATTATACTTAAGTTGCATGCGAACAACTTCGACGTCCTAGTTGCCTTCTTCTTTCCTTAGAAATATTTTTAATAATGCTTAAGAGGCAGCTGGCATTGCTGCTGGTCCAACTGATGTCATTATTCTAACCGTTAGCTGCACAAATCTACAATTGGTAGCTACATAGTTCTTCCTGCAACTCTCTTAGCTCTTGCTCCTCTTTCTCCTTTCACTTCGATCAACCTTATTGAATTCCCTTGCTCAGTTCTTCGATTGCCATGTCCAGAGTTGAGTTGTCCTTTTGGTCCTTTTTTTTTGGTCAGTCACTTTAATAGAAATTGACTGCTCTGTTGTCCGCTTCTTGTCACATTGAGTTATGAAATGGAGGGCGTGTCTGCCCATTACGACAATTTCCCACACTCTCTCACTCCACCCTCGCACTCCATTCCATTTGATTGAGACAAATATTTGTACAAATTTTGCTGCTTTCGTTGCGGGTCAACGTTGAGGTTTGCCACAGTTCCATAAATTTTTGTAGGATTTATTGTGTGCAACTCGCGCACATAAATCAAGCTCTATATACATAGTACTATATACATATATAATATATATCAATAAATCCAGATATCTGTATAGTATATTTGTAGTTGTATTTATTTATTTATTGGAAATCTGTTGGCATTTTGATGAACTGACTCGAAATGAGCTCACGTTTTGCATTATTATGGCACTTATTGTTGACCAGGTTAATGTAATTGCAACGCAAAGTGCTTTAGCGTCCTTCAATCCATTCACCCATCCATCCATCCATCTATCCTCATCCCTCATCCACTTCACGTTGACATTTGTGAATAATGGCGCTCTCAAGTCAATAAATTACGAGTAGAAAAACGAAATAGAATACGCCAGTAAATGTCAGTCAATGCATTTTGAATGCCGGCACAAAGGCAAATTGCCAAGCATCAAAGCGAGAAGCTTAACGAGAAGTTATTGTGTACTATCTTGAGATATGAGATTGGGCTACAAGTTGTCAAAGCTCGTCAGAAAGTGAAATTAAATAAGAATGAAGAAATATCAGAATAGATAAGGCGACTAAATTGTGAATACAGAAATAGAGAAGTTCAATGAAAATAGAAGCGAGAAGCAGGGCTTCAAACTTAATAGGGAGGGAAAGACAAAAAATAGATCAAGATAAACAAGACAATACTGAAAAGTTGAGAGAGTTGAGGTTCAAATAAGCACAGAATCAAGGAAGCAAAGTGCAAAGCGAGAAGTTGTGAGAGAAGTAAAAAAAAGCAAGCAAAGCGTGAACTTAAGATGTATTATCATCGGATAAGCGAATTCTTGTGAAGCGTGGCAAAGCGTAAAGTTACAATGATTAATCATGAAACCTGAGCATGAGCTACAAGTTGTCCAAGCTATTTGTTAACTGACGTATTATAATCAGATAAGTTGTCAAAGTGTGTACAAAATATCAGAAAGAAGAAGTCAGAAAACTAACGAGGCGCGAACTTATCACATTGGGTAATATTTTTATTTATTTATGTATCAGAAAAAGTGAGTTTAGAAAAATTTATAATCTGGATGTTACCTACTCTGGTCTTTAAGAATTGATTGAAAAATGTGATTGATTTCTCACAGTAATTAAAGTAAAAATAGGTCTTAATGAATCACTCTTTATAGCTTACGATACTGTAATTTGTCAAAGTGAAATATTTTAAGAAAAACTGTGACAGAAATTGAAGAGAGAAACAAATTAAAAAGCAAACAAAAAGAAATGCAATATATGTCGACTAATGAAAACCGAAGCATAAAGTAATATAAAGTGAAATGAAAATTCGCAAAAGGGAAACGCAACACAAAGTTGGAAAATTAATTGAGGAGCCAAGCGAGAAGTATCAAAGGCATCCAATAAAACCAGCTTATGAAACTTTCCACCTCAGCACTTGCCATGCGAAAAGTGTGACCAGCTCTTTCAAATTGAGTACATGATTGAGCCATTATTACATTGGATGCCTTGTGAGCTTTTTCAATAGCATCATGAGTCCGGAGCCTGAGTACTTGACTGGAACTGCCTAAAAGGCTCAATCGATTGCCGAAGCCGGATTTACGGTTCTCAAAATGCGTTTTTCGTTGCAGCTAAAAGGCCATATGTGACCTCAACCCCATCCATGCAGAAATTTCGATGAATGCCACCACCAGAGGGTGAGAAAATACAAGGGAAAGAGTGAGTTCGGTGGAGAGGGAAAAATGTGCGTATAGCCATAAAAGTGAGCATTTGCATCCCATGCGAAACGCAGGTTAACGTGACTCCGACTCCGACTCCTCCATGCCACTAAATGTCGCAGTGTCCTGCATAAACAAGAGCCAACAAAATTGGTTGCCAGCAAGAAGAACGCATAACGTGGAACCAGCTCCACATCGACCACATCTACGACCAGGTCCAGGCCCAGGTCCAGGGCCATGGCCAAATACTGCCAAATGGCCGACAGTTGCGGCTCTGGTTCCAGTGATAAATAAATTAAAAGGCGCACGCGAAACGCCAGGATGCCCAAAAACTGCCCCGGGCTGAGCCCAACCTAATAAAGCTGACCACGTAGAGAGCAGACCACGAGGGTTGGGGGACACCATGTGGTGGCAGTGGGCAACCGACGAACACATGTGTGTAGTGTTGGACAAAAACGAATAAAAAAAATAACAAAAGTAAGAACAATACAGTCTAGGTGATCGACTTTTATTTGCCCAGTACCTGTAACGTCGCACTCTATTCAATCTCTATAAATAAAATTAAAATTAAATTCTAAAAACACAAGATTATAATTAAAAATAAAAAAAAACAAACAACAGTTTATCCCAAGTTTGCGCAAAATTTGCAGATAAATATTCAAACTTAAATAATTTTCAGTAATTTTCGGTGAAACATATCAAATCCGTCAATCAACTATATTTTTTTTTTCAAAATTTAAAAAAACTTAACAATATTTTTAATCTAACTTTAATTTAGGTATTTTTTAATTCAAACAAAAATTAAAGCCTTACAAAAAAAAAACCAATAAGTTTCGGACAAATTTACAAAAAAAAAAGGAACGGTACAAACGCAACGGATTTCGATTTAAAAAAAAAAATCGTTTGCGGCTCGAAAAACAAGAATGGTTAGTTTTGGTAAAATAATAAAAAAAAAAGCAACTAAAAATATAAAAAACTCCGACATTTGAACCATCGCGCCTGCACCGGCCAAAGCCAAAGCAATTTTTGTCCTTTGGATCTCCATTAAACATTGTCACAAACCTATAAGCCTGTGCTAGGTTTCGGTACTGGGCTAATGAAAACCAGCGGCTTGTGGCCACGTCGGAGCCCAAAATGTGGATAGATGGCGGATCGTAGGCTGGAAAAAAACCGCAGCCCGAAACCAAATTGATAAAAAACAAGTTCACAGCGGGTGTTTCATTTCCACGGCAGAGGGCAGGGACAGAGGGGAGAGGAACGTGTCGGGAGTTGGATACTACGCCGTGCCAAGGACTCGATGAAATGTGTGCCATGTCGTGCCGTGCCGTTTATTTTGAAATTTGATGTCGACGCTAACAAGCATCATGAGCACAAGAAGTCAAATAAATCAAAAAAAAACTTTAAAACTTTGAGATGTGCAAAGTTTGTAGTGTCGATAAGTATCGATAAGTGCATAGAAATCATGTGAAAAATTATAGCAAATCTTAGATATTGCTTGACCTTTATCCTCAGTGTTTGAGGAAAATTAAAATATAATTGGCTTAAAATGCATTCAAATGTGGTTGAGATTGCTTGATTTTCTCATCAGACCACTGTTCAATAACTGGAATATATTGGTTTAAGTGCTTAACAACCAAAAAGATGCAAATCTGTTTTAAATGCTCATAGAAATAGTTTCGAAATTGATCAGCTCTTTGTGGGCAATCGAACAAAATTGTCAGGAGCAATTTTATTGATTGTATTTTTTATATAAATACGAGTTGTCGTTACAACAAATGTTGGATTGCTTACAAATTTTGTAAATTTAGATTTATGATACGATGCATAAATTTAAATTTACAAAATTTGTACATATATGTATAATAGAATAATAATATGATATAATATAATATAATACAATATAATAAAAATATAATTTAATTGTTAATTTTATTCATAATTCCTAATTTTGTTATTCATTTTTAAATAAATTTACGAATTGCAAGCTGTTATGATTAGATTTATTTTAAATAAATAGTTTTATTTCTCAGTTGATTTTAATATTTCTTGAATCCAAACGCCGATATTATCGCTTAAAAAAAATTAGGATTTTTTTTTTAAATTTGGAATTTTTTTTTATTAAAGACTTAAGTAATGGCATAAATAAAAAAATTTAGACACATATTTTTTTAAATAAATTTACTTTAAATAAAATAAACAAAACATATAGACCTGTGTAATGCAAAAGATTTTAATATAAGAACTTAAAAGATATCTAAAATAAAAAAATTAACTTTAAAACTTTAATAGATATCTAAGAACTAAAAGATATGCAATAGCAATTTATTATCTCTAATTGGAATTAAAGTTTCTTGGTTTCAAGTGCATAACTCTTTGGACCATTTTGTCGGCTGTGCAAATAAATATTTTGGCAAACTTAAATTGTTTGCTGATGCTGATTCTGATGCGGTTCGTTTGCTCAGATCTGTTCAGCGGTTCGTCGCTTGGTTTAGTTTCAGTTCGGTACGACTTGGTTTGGTTTGGTTTGGTTGGGTTGGGTTGGGATATGTTTGGTTGGGTTTTGTTTCAGTCTGTTGCCCACGCATGTCCTGCCCAAAAAAAAAAAAGAAGAAAATCCCCTCCTCGTTTTCCATCGGCAACTTCAGCACCTTGTGGCAACCTATTCATATGTGTGAAAGTGTGTGCGTGTGTGTAGTGGTGTTGGCCAAATTAGGTTTCATCTGCCAGTTGCCTTTTTCACTCTGTTTGCAAACTAATTTACCGTTAGTTATTGCCATGGTGTGTGTGAGTGTGTGTGTGTGTGTGTGTGTATCTCCATATCTAGCTTACAACTTACAGCATGTGTTTCTCTCACGCTTCTCTCTCCCTCCCTACTTCTCTTTGTCTCTCTCTCTCTCTTTTTTGCTCCTACAAATTATACTCGTATCTACTTTTCTGTGCTCATCTTGAGCTTGCATATGCTGGCCATTTGTCTGCCACGCCTCGACCATAAATTAGGCGCTCTTGGCCAAGGCCTACACCCAATACACACACACACACACACACACACACACACACACACACACACACACACACACACACACACACACACACACAGAGAGACAACAGCCACAACAACAACAAAGTTGTCACTTATAAATGTGTAGTTATTTCCATTAAGTTGTTGTCATCACTCTGACATTCCTTTGAGTCTCATCTTGTCTTTCCTCGCCTCGCCTCGCCTCGACCCAGACACTTGTCGAAAATTCTGGCTGAGGTCACAGGACAAAACACAAGCCACTAGGTAATCTACGGCTCAAGAGTGTGTGTGTGGGCGAGTGTAGTCCTTTAAGGGTCCAGTAAATAGCATTGCGGGCAACCGACTTAATCACAAGTAAACGACGCCCCCCCCCTTAATAATCTCACCTCCCCCACTCACCTCACACCCCACGAATTTATTATGCTGCCCACTTACCTACCAGCCAAATCTGCAGTGTCAGCCATTCATTTGGTTAATGACATTGTGTGGTGGCTGCTGCGGCAAAACTGGCACACTCACAACCACACACACAGACTCACTGAGAGAGTATCTGTGTGTGTGTGTGTGTGTGTGTGTGTGTGTGTGTGTCTGTGTGTGTCTGTTTGGATGAAAGAGCTAAGCAGTCGCATAGGCTGGAAAGTAACTCAAAGACGCTTTTCAACCAACCTATAAACTTGGCACTGACTGCAGGCTGACAAGTGACAGGGAGACAGCGGCAAGCTGCCCGTACACTGAGAGAAGAAAAAATCAGCAATAAATAAATTAATGAAAATTGAATATACTTTTTGATAAATATTTTATTTTCTGAATTGTTTTCAACTTTTTTAGAAGTGTTAGGCCGATATTGCAAAAGTAAAAAAAAGTAAAATAGATAAATAGCTTAAAAATTCGTGAGAGATTTTAGAGAATTTCGTGACTTTTCCACGAAAATACAGTTGAACTTCTATAACTCGAATTTCTGTCTAACTTGAGCTAAATAAGTGGCAGTAAAACTAATAATCTTAAAAAAATAGCTCTATAAGTTGCATATCTCCATAAGTCGAACCTTTTCTTTGGATAATAGTGATTCGAGTTAGGGAAGTTCGACTGTATATTCTTTTTCTAAAATTTAAGCAAATTATGAAATGAAAATATATAACATATAATTTAAAATTGTAGCTCTTAAAAGCTAAAAGTATTAAAAAATGTAAGCGATAATTATACGATTCATTTAGGTTAGTTTCTCGATGAAGTTATAGTTATAATACATTCAGAGACAGAGCATCTGAACGACAAGGACCTAAATTCATTAAAAATTATTTTAAGCTGGAAGTTTTTCTAAAACTTTTAGGCTAAAAGTTGGAAGATATTAACACGATACTTGCGGGGATTTCAGAAAAAAGCTACAGCTATGTCATGATTATAAATATTAGCTTTTCGGATGAATGTTTAATTGGAACTAAGCTTAACAAATATATATTATAAATTTGACATGCTACACGACATTTAAAAAAGTATATTTAAATGATTATGTTATTTATCATACACTTAAAGATTAATTAATTGTATAGATATTTCAACTTTTAATGAAATTAAAAACGAAATTTATGTTAAACGTAGTAAGCAATTTCTTCGAGTGTAGCTTCACCCCTTGCAACCTACTGAGCTGAGTAGTTGTTGTTCTTTGTGCATGTGAAAGTCAGCGACACTTTGCATTCAGGCGGCATCAGAGGCCGTTTTTAGTTTTAGCTGCCCCGTCGCTCGTTTTGCTTGAATTATTTCAGGCAACAGCAGCTTTTGTGCTAATGCAGCAAACCTCCCTCCCTCCCGTCCCGTCCCGTCCCCTACCCTTCCCCCGCCACCAATTTGCCTAGACAAACACAACAGCCAACACATGGGAAACACCGCCGCCCCCTCGCTAACCACTTGGGAAAACTGCAGAGCAAAACATGGCGAAAAATGAAAATAAAAATGGAATATAAATTTGAAAAATTAAAAAAAAAAATAAAGCGAAATGTAACTATAATAAATTAAATGAAATGAAATGTATCTACCCATCTGCATGTGACTGTATATATATGTGTGTGAGTGTGTGTGTGTGTTTGCTCTTTGTCTGTATTTATGTGCTGTTTGTATTGTATCTGAAATACTTTTTTTGTTGTTGTTTGCATATTTACATACAGTCGCGGTCGTAAAAATGAAGCGCCAAAATTTGCATGACAAATTGGAACTATTCGCAGCAATAATTTGATGACGAAATTTTTTAGTTTTGCATATTCCATTTCCCTTTTTCCGTATATTTATAATTGGTTTTTGAATGTTTTTCTTTTCGCCATTCCATTAAGATCTGAATTGAGATTAACTTTATTATAGTAAAAGAAAATTTCGGTGTATTGTAATTTAAAGTAGAATAATCTATCTACATTTTGTAATTGAAACTCATAAAAATTTTGCTTGAAGCCTTAAGGCTATACTTAAGCTAACTTTTTATGAGCATCAATCACAAAATGTAGAGTACTACAAAATATTTGATATATTGACAGAGAATCACTAAAAACGTATACGTGTCACTTAAAGCTCATTCCAGCTTTAAGTTACAAATTTAATGCGCTTTTAAAGCAGCCAGCTGCGAAAAAACAAATCAGTATTATAGATGTATGTACATACATTAGTAAATATATAATATAATCATAATATTATTAAGTGTATCTTTAGCTCTAAGCTCATTATAGCTGAATAAAAGCATCAATGTGCTTAAAAGCTCTCAACTTTAAGTGAAAATATAACATATCGTTATTATAAAAAGTGTGAACAATTAAGTGCAGCTTTTACTTTTGACTGAAAGCACATTAAAGCTCGTCGTAAGCTACAATGTTCACTCAATAATATTCTTTCATTAAAGTAATTTTATTTAACAACTCCCATTTGCTGACTAATTTAAATCGATGCAATTTTCAGCGAATGTCATTAGGCAAGTATGTATAACTAATATAAAAGGACAGCATTGTTATGATGCCTGTGCATTGCGCTGATCCAAGTGCGCTTTAGTGACTTAATAATAGCTTAACATTTGCATAGATTATATCCGTGTGAACACACACACACACATAGATATATGTAAATATATATACATATATACACATACATATATATGTATGGAGGTGTTGTATGCAAATAGGAATCGCATATGCAACACTTTGATTCAATTTGGTTCAAGTTTTTATCGCACACACAGGGCAGCTGAGCCAAAGAAGATGGCGAAAACACACACTCACACACACACACACAGTCACCTGTGTGTCACACACACACACACACACACACACACACACACACACACACACACACACACACACACACACACACACACACACACACACACACACACACACACACACACACACACACACTTAGATGCAGTCAGTTTGTACTAATGAGTTTCAAATGCAAAAAACCACTAGACGCTTTCGCCGCTCTCGAGGCTTTCCCACTTGGCACTTGATGCATTGCACTTCAACGCTGCATCCGAAGGGTTTTCCACTTATTTTCTTCTTTTTCACTCTCGTTTCATTTTTCATTTTTAATGCTGCGTATCGTTGACCCAATTCGCTGAATTTTTGGTTATAATCAAACGCCATCGACATTAACGTGGCGCATATAAAACGTTCTTATGTGAAGCACAAATCAAAGTACTTAGTTGATAAGTGTCATTCGACATGGTGAACATTGAATACCCTAAAGTTGTCTTCGACATCTCGAATTGGGTCAGCATTTTTAACTATTGCAATTTTGTTTTCAACTCAAGTTGGAAATCGATGAAAAACTTTCTTATTCCAACTGTCTGTTGAATGTTCGATTATTGTAAAAGTAAACCCTTTTTGCTGGAATTATCTATTTGAAAAACTTTATAACAGATTTGGGTATTTTATATTTAAAAAATGGTTATTATGGTGCAAGTCTTTTAAATGATACTTCTTTATTTAATTAGTTTAGAGATGGGCAGAGTATTTGATAAAACTTCTGTCGATTTTCTTATTGTCATATTGCACTTTCAAATCCAGAATTGATTTTATAAATCTCTTTAATAGCTTACGCAAATACATATGTTTACTCTTTGCTATATCTTGATTTTGAGAAAGCTAATTTATATTATTGACTTATTTTGGCATTATTTCAAGGTAAATTTATCGAATCATTTTGACCCAGAGAAGAGTTAAAATCTAACAAATAAAGGTATAGATTGGAAAAGAAAGAAAATTATTCACTCAGAAATTTGGGAGCTATTGTTTTCAATTTTATCTGCTGTAAAACATTACTAATTTTATTTAAAAATTCACAAAAGTAGCAAAATGTACCATAAAAATGTATCAAATTCAGCAATGGTTTAACTTAAAAGATGAAAACAAAATAAAGAGCAAGTAAAATAAGGTAGAGAAAGAAGAAGAAGCTAGATACGTAAGTCCGTAAGCCTAGCAACTGTCTACAGTTTAGATTTTGGACAATGTCATATTAAGAAATTTGTAGAAAATGCCTCACAGCGTACTTTTCTAATTGGTTACATGATAAAATGAAAATGAAAATGAAAGCGGAGCACAAATTAAATTATGCTGCAAAATGTGGCAGCCAAATAAGTATATATATGTATGTGTGTGTTTGTATGTAACGAGAGTCTCGTTGGTTGCCACGTGAAGGCGCCGCAAATTTAATCAAGCAAAAATCAATTTAAAATAGATTCACTCAGCTCGCTAATTGATGTGCCGCCAGCAAATTAACAAATATTTGCCAACAGCCAACAGCAGCGGCAGCAGCAGCAGCCAGCGAGCTAATTAAACACTTTTCACATCATAAGAACCCGGCTAAGACTGAGGCTTAAACGCTTGGCAACTGTTAGCTGCCGGCAAAGCAAAATTGTGGTAGTATTTTAGACATGAGCAAATTACTTGGAAATGGCATTTTGACACTTTGCCTGCCGGCTTTTAATGGGCCGCCTCTTTTGGGTTGTGGGCGTGGCCCTAACGAGTTAACAACAACTACTTAATGGCAGCCACAACAACACCAACAACAAGTTAAATAACAAATTGAAAATTAATTTCAAATACAAATTGACAGCTTTTGTGAAAAAATAAATATACGTATACAATAAATATTTATTATTTGAATGCAAATATTTCCCTTTTTTTCGAATGCTCTGTAATTATAAAATCCAAAGGGTATACTCGAGTTTATTGAACTGAGGTACTTCCCTGTTAATTGTGTATGTAAACAAGCAAAACAAATATTAAAAAGTTAAAAATTTAAAGCACATTGACTTTCATAAAAATAAGCATAAAAATAACTAAATACCGGGTATCTGTGCGTCAAACATTGCCAGATAAAGTCATAGAAGAAAAATAAAAAAAAAACGGCACAATAAAGGCTTTTGCATATATAATTAAACTTGTATT
Source organism: Drosophila recens (assembly GCA_037043495.1). Taxonomy (NCBI): domain Eukaryota; kingdom Metazoa; phylum Arthropoda; class Insecta; order Diptera; family Drosophilidae; genus Drosophila; species Drosophila recens. The sequence continues at coordinate 3,775 of JBAMBJ010001130.1, read as the reverse complement.
TTAATAATGTTTACAGGTCACTTCATAATCAATTCTACACTTACTTAAATATAAATTAAAAATCAGAGAGAATATACATTATTTTAAATTTCCTATAGTGCATTTGTCAGCCTAGAAGTTTCAAGTATTGATGGTAATGCAAATTATAAATCGATTTTTAAATCAAAATGTTAAAATCGTCAAAACAAATGTCGATTTACTGAGCTAAAGTATTTCAAAATGCCTTCTGCGATTTGTCGCTTGTCGATTTATCGAGGTTCTTACAACTAGAACATAATCAGCTAGCTAAAGCAAAATTAAGAAGCAATCAATACCTACAGAGCATCTCCTAGACCATCACACTCAACTTAATCAAACAAAAGTTGTTTACTTCAGCACTTGTACTGTACTTGAATGCAGGCAAAGATAACATAGGCGGCGATAAAGGCCAAAGTAAAAGCAAATGAACAAAAAAGGGTTGAATACTTAAAGGGTTTGAAAACTGTAAGCACTTTCAAGTGCAAAAGCACTGAAAGAAAAATCATTTTTTGAATGAGTTTTGATAATCCGAATTTAACTAGAAACTTGAAACTAGAAGAACCACAGCTTAATAAATGCAATTGGCAGTCTTAAAATAGAAATCACCTGCGCAGCTTCCCACACACCTATCTAGCAAATCAACAGTAAAGTTTGACACTTAAACTAAATGAAAACTAAAAGTTTAGTGTCAATTAAGTTCTAATTATAAGTGAATGAAACTAAGCTGAAAAGTTTTGGTTCAATAAAGAAATTCACAAACAAAACATTTGAATAAATAAACTAAGCTAGGGGAATTAAAGGGCAGGTGTCAGTTTACCAATTAATCCCTTAAACTCACACCCGATGAAAACTAACGCAAATCAAGGATTTATTTAAGGTAACCGATGCTTTTTCTAACGCATTTCGCATCCAGCTCTATTTATCTTTCCCTTCCACAATCAAATAGTTAATTACAAAAGGTTCAAAATTCTTTTTTTATATTTAAGTTCGATTCTTTTGACTATTTCAAAAATTTGTAGGCTTAATTATGAAAAATGTATTAATTGATTTATTAAAGCAGAGCTCAAATACACTTAGATACAGGTTGGGAAATGGAAATTAATTCAAAAGTATAGAAATATGTACCCTCTAGTAAGGCATTGAAGTTCGTCGAGTCATTTAAAAAACTTTTTAAATATTTCTTTATTAAATAAATGCCAAACTAGTTTCGGCATAAAATTAGAATAACAAATGAACAAAGTGTATTTTTAGTTAACCTTTAATACAGTTGATATTTTTTTGAAATTTAGAGATTAGTTTAGCTTAACAGCAGGGCATAAATAAAGTACACCCAGCGACAAAAAAAAGCCGCACTCTTTCTTTTACTATAACAGCTATTGGAAGTCAAGTATTCAAATTTAAAAAATATATTTGGAAAGGTCATCTAAATTCCGTTTGAATGATGCATAACTTTCCTTAACCCATTAAGTACCCATTAAAATATTCGAATTTTGGAAAAAAAAAATTTTCGACCTCTTTTCCTCGATTTTTCCAAAAAAAATTTTTGATGCAAAAACATTCTTCAAACAATTTTAGGAGTGACTGCAAAAAAAAATTTTCAAAAATATTTTTGTTAGTATTTTTTAAAATTGTTTGAAAACTGCAAAATAGGCACTTTTTGCATGAAAATGGGTTAAAATGGTCATTTTTGGGATTTTCAAACAATTTTAAAAAATACTAACAAAAATATTTTTGAAAATTTTTTTTTGCAGTCACTCCTAAAATTGTTTGAAGAATGTTTTTGCATCAAAAATTTTTTTTGGAAAAATCGAGGAAAAGAGGTCGAAAATTTTTTTTTTCCAAAATTCGAATATTTTAATGGGTACTTAATGGGTTAAGGAAAGTTATGCATCATTCAAACGGAATTTAGATGACCTTTCCAAATATATTTTTTAAATTTGAATACTTGACTTCCAATAGCTGTTATAGTAAAAGAAAGAGTGCGGCTTTTTTTTGTCGCTGGGTGTAGGTAGCTTTACCAACATAATTCCTAGCTGTGACCAGTGTTGAATAGCGCATAGTAAGCTGACACACACATCGTACTTATGCACGCCACATTAAATCCGAATCTGAATACTCAAAGATAAGCTTTTAGTAAAAGTAGAAAAGATATGATAAGTAAATGTAAAGGTACAACTAACTCCCACCTAAGTGGCTGCATAAAGCCTCGATTAAATCCAAACTGATAAAATGGGCACGCATGCTTTGCATCGATTTCTAACACTGCCATGTACGGAGAGATACCAAGATGAAGAAAATCTTTTTGGACAGCATTTTGCCTGAGCGCACTTTAAGTGACAGTCACGCCTCAGACCATGTGTGTGTGTGTGTGTGTGTGTAGATATAGGAAAAGGGACAGGATAGGGAAAGGGAAAAGGGGCAACAGTATGTGATGTGTCGCTTAATAAAGTCACACGAAGCGGAAATGAGCATGTTATGTTAACGGAAATGCGTTCAACGACGCCATCTTGCCGAAAACTAACGAAAATGGTGGCACAATTTACACGCTGCAACGCGTTGCAGCATTCAATATGTATATATATACATATATCTATATATAGGTAGACTATGCTAGAGGGGAAATATATATACATATGCATGTATGTGAGTGTTTATGTGTGTAGAGGAAGGAGGAGCGTACGAATTGGAATTGGCTTGGCTTATTTCAGGATTCCCCCCAGGAGCAGCAGTAAAGTGTTAAATTGTGTTGCGAACGCTTGTCTCGTTACCCCAAATAAGAAGATGACAAAAAAATTACAACACGTAGCGAGTGTCAAATTAAAAATCTGCGTGACACGTTAGATACCCTGCAAAATAGAACTGACTGTCCCATGCATGCAACCACAACCTTGTAGCTTAAATATAATTTCATTGTCTGATTTTGTCATTTTTATTTAGTAAGTTAGTGCTTGACTAGCTCAATACCCTGTAAATATATTTTGCTGCGTCACACAGATAATAGTGTCTAGGAAGCCACAAATAACTTTATTTACTGAATAAACGTTGGTAGACGTTGCTCGACAAGCTAGATACCCTGTAAATAGCTCTGCTTATCTCTTGTACAACAGCTAATAATCAATTTACTTAATAGAAGTTCACTTTACGATTTCCTCAATTAATTCGACTATTTATTAGAAAGTGCTCAGCTAGCAGTTACCCTGCAAAATGCAGCATTGATAATACTTATTACTTTTATGCTTACTTAGTTATTACTATAGTGCTTTTCTCTTACCATATAGACAATCAATAAATTCATTAAGTTATTTTACTGATTTTTCAATAATTATACAATTTTCGGAATACAAAAATATCGAGCAAAACACTTTTAAATTTATTTAAGACCACAGAATAAACCAGAAGAACTTAGTCATAAATTATCATTAAAAACATATACATACATAATAAGTAGTCTATAACTATCAAATTTCCTGACAAGACAAAACATCTATAAATTTATCAGACTACTGGGTATAAAACTGCTCAAAACGAATCTAACGGAATAGTATGGAATAAAATGAAATGAATTGGAATGGTATGGAATGGTATGGGAATGGTTGGGAGAATGTGGCAAGGCTGCAGTCAGCGTTGCACTCTGGGGAATCCCCGAGTGAACGTGAATTGCCACAGTTGAAAATGTGTGAGGGAATAAAGTGCGGCAGACAGATAGATAGATAAATAGATGGACAAATAGATGGCGCAAGGTGGCAATCGAGATGCG